>OY293309.1:34202401-34413223 GCA_958502075.1 Orchestes rusci
TCTCATTGGTTAATTAATGCATTTTTAAATGTGCACATGTTTTAATGTTATGGTATATGGCTTGATAACTATACTGTGCTGACCTATAAGTTCAATGTAATTATGAACCCAGGACAAACCTAATAAGGTCAATGTGAATCAAATCATCATTTAACTCTCAACAAACAGACCAATTAAAAATCCATCAATAAATTGCGACTTTCGCGCAACCTAACGGGTGTTCAATATTCCAGCTACTCAGCTTTTACCTTGTGTGTCTCAGTATTATGAAAAAATACGGCCGTAGGCCGTAGGTGGCTCTGGTGTTCTTTTTCTATCATTAACGTAGGTCGTGGCCAAGTTTGTATATGGTTTGATGCATATGATACTATAACAAACAAGATAAACTCCCGCGAATCTTTTCCCGTGCTCTCCATCTAAAGTGCATAGGGTGTATCCACGTGACACACCTATTTCTTCCATATCTTTCCTATGCGATGCGCAAGCGCAAATCTGTTTCAATTTCGTCGAGTTAGTTAGCTTACCTTGTGTGTTTCAGTATCATGGGTTCTTGAGAAAAATGATATGAAATCCAAAAAAACATTGAAAATCGAACTTTTGTATACAATAAGCACAAACAAGAATCTGGTCTTCAAGCGTTATATCGGTGGAACCTGTAAATTTTTGGACGGTATTTCGAATGTGGCTTGCCTTTTACCTCTTTCCATGCTTGAAACTCAACCTGAATAAAATGGTACGTGAATTGATACATGCATTTTATTACAAAAAATGTTGAACATGCCCATGTCTTCAATACATTTTAAAACGCTTTATCTTACAAAACTGGACTTATTCAAGGATTGTGAAGTGAGCAAAAACATAGCGACAGTACTTGTTAAGTTCTGAAAAGAACTAATTTTGATTTATAAAAAGGCATATGGAAAGTGAAAGACACAAAACTTCTCAAAAAGTCGACAATACAAAAGTTAGATTGTCGTTTGCGATATTAGCCGAAGGCATACGTTTTCTAAAACAATTGCAACCCATTAGTGAGCTGACAGTACTCTTTATTGAACACTCTTTTATAACTAAACTAAATGAATCTTTTCTTGCCAAATGTAAAACAGTTGGAATTTTCCATCTCCTTTTCTTCAATTCTTCATAATCATTAAAATATCATTACATAACTGGAGCATCCCGCACTTCTTGCACCTTGTCACATTTAGATAATAAATTACCTTGGCCCCAATAAAAATAAATATAAAAATAAGATGCGTTTAATGCACTTCCACTTTCTACGACCTCGATTTGGTAACAAAGTGAATTTACAGGATGATGAAGATAGATGAAGGCCTGTCTAATGTTCTAAAGTAACTATTGACTATTTCATAGAATTCTCTCAAGTTTTGGTCTTGAATAATATTAGTGGTACATCAATTTAATTTTTATGGCACACACTACCCCCATCAGTTGTGGACGTTATCACTCTGTATATAGCTGGAAGGGGTATGAAACCAGCAATATAAAACAATCTTGCCAAAATATCGGTTCAGTTCAATCTACTTGGCAAAATGTTACATAAATGTCTTGTGCTTTTCACTCTTTGTACCTTAGGCTGGTGCAACAGCATTCAAAGAAGAAGCGGTTATCCGAAATTCCCTTCGAGCCTATTTAGTTGCGGACATAGAACCACATTTTGGAGGCCCAGCCGAGAAAATAGTAGTTCTCGACAAGGCAGATTGGTAGGTGGAGAGGAGACCCCTTTAGGCGGAGCACCCTGGGTGGTAAGACCTTGTCTACTTATCGTGCAAACGTCGACTACATCCTTAACTAACAGATATCTCTGCAAGATAACAACGGTCTAGCACACCGCTGCGGAGCTGTTTTGATATCCAACAGAATACTCTTGACTGTAGCTCATTGTGTCCAAGGCAACTTGTCCGCCTTTGGTGGCTCGATCGATCTCAAAGAAAACTCCCTGCAAACAGAGCAACGCGTCCAGATACTCCGAACTATAACGCATCCCGACTACCGCAAACTAGGCGTGTTTAGCTACGACATCGCAATGCTGATTATGGAAGAGCCTGGATTTGAATATACCGAATTTGTGAAGCCCATTTGTTTGACACAGCAGTCCGCCCAGCCTGGCACGTGGTGCGAGGTTTCCGGCTATGGTGCTGATAGAACTAAGTTTAAGAAGCTGGATTTGAACTTGAAGTCTGTCTCTGTGCCTATTATGAGTTTGGAAACTTGTCGCAAGGATGAAGTCTATGGACCTAGAAGTCAACGTATTTTGGATAACATGCTGTGTGCGGGACTTCTACGTGGTAAGTATAAAGAATTTCCAGAATTTATTCTAGACGAACTCTTTATAGGTGGTGTGGACGCTTGTGTAGGGGATTCCGGAGGACCGTTGTACTGCGAGAATAACGGACGGTATGAGTTGAATGGCTTGGTGTCCTGGGGTGAGGGATGTGGACGGAAAAATAGGCCTGGCGTTTATACCAATGTTGCTGAGTATTTGGAGTGGATCAAACAAGTCGCTAGGGAAAATAATTTGGATTTTTGATTAAGTTCTGTAGTGAGGATTTTGTACCAAAGTTATGTAAATAGATAGTTTTTAACGTAGATTATCTGCTTCCTCCATGCTGAAATCTTGAAGAAAATCACATCTCGCGAGTGTTTCTGCGGTACTTTTGTAGATCACTGCAATCTAATACACATACAGGCCATGTTGACGTACAAGAAAATACGCTTTAGAATGCTTGACATAAATCATCTGCCATTTGTCATAATACTAAACAGTACTAAACACATGAACAGCAAAACAACATCCCATCTTCTTTTTTTAGAAAGATCGATTCTTTTTCTAAATTGACCAATTTGTAATTGATAGACTATCGAAACATGAGCACAAGAAAAAGCAGATTTTCTGATGCCGATGACAATACAAAGGGTAACGTGTTTATACAGAAAAATGATGATTTTTTATTGTTGTTGACCCAATTTTGTACATGATTCGGTTCTGTGTTCTTATTAATTAGAAAAATATGGTATTCACTTATATTAAATATATATCTGCATGTACTTGTTAAAATCAGAAGACATAGCATTTCTTAGTTTGCTCATGATCTCAGTAACAATAATGATTAAAATCAATCATTTTCCTACCATAATTTTCGCCCCCAATCTAATGGACATTCAACACTTGTCAGTCTTTGTTAGGGGACCGTTCTCGCAGCCGATCTCCACAAAAACCCGAACCAGACACAATAAAACCAACAAACATTGGTTTGGGCGCAAAAAACCGACTAAAAGCCATACAAATCCAAATGAAACTCGGCTCTAAGAAGCCCCAAGAACCAACCAAACCTAAAGTTACCGTTGCCAGTGCTTTTAATCAAGACTCTGATGATGAACCGGAAGAAATGCCACCGGAAGCGCGGATGCGGATGAGGAATATCGGAAGGTAGTGTGAAGTTTGTAGGGAATTTAGTTTCAGTTTTTTAACGGTTGTAGGGATACTCCAACGTCGTCGGGGCCAAATTCTTTTGGCATGACTCGGACAAAAATAGAGGATGCGAATAAATTGTTTGAAAAAACTGTGAAAGAAGCTATGGCGGCGGCACGGGCAGACGATTAGATCTAGTACAATCAATTTTAACGGAAAATATTGTGTTTTATTAGCCTTAATTTACTAATTTATTGTCAGTAAATCAGATTTTATCCTTCTCTTGTATTTTATTCCATAAAAATTAAATCTTTGGTTAAATTAACATTAGATGACCAATTTTAATCGGCATGTGCGTGAACTGGGAAGTCTGCGTACCACCCAAAAGCTCCATGGTCGCCTGTATGTGCCCCAAAGTCGACTACGTCATCACTATGATCTTCCGCTTGTCTTTGATGACGTGGCGCCTCATCGTCCGTTTCTATAGGAAGGCTCAACGCCATGGTTGCTAATAGCATGATAAACACTGCAAATATCTTCCCAAACAGTAATTTGAAAAATAGGAATTCGATTATAGTTGTGTACTTACAAATTTCATGTTGTTTAATAGTCAACTGTGATTTTTAACTGAAATTTCACGTTTTGCCATGGCTATTTATATGAGATTGAATATTGAATACTTTCACTGTTCGAAAAAACTTGATGAGAGTTTGTGGTTTAACTTCAGCCGCAAAGTCATTAATTTCGTATTGATGTATATAATGGAGAAAGTCTGTGTTTGAATGTTGAGCCTTTTCTAGGATTACCTACCGTACCGTTGTCGCTGTTACAAGTGTATAAAAACAAAATCTGCAAAAAACTATAACTTTCTTGAGGAAAATCAGATAATCTCATCAGATCTGCAGTTTCATTTATTCTTTTACGGAAAAACATTTATGATTATCAAATAAATGAAAAAATCGGAGTTTTACATAAGTTTGGCAACTCTTGACTAAACCAGGATGATTTGGAACATTCCGTCGTAGTTTTCAACTGTTTCCTTCAGAAATTCACTTGTTACGCTTATAATTTTGATTGTTTTTGTAAAACAAAATATGAAAAAATCATTGTAGATTAAATAAACATTTTTTGCTTATAAATACGTTATTTTTTGAAATATTTTGAATAATACTTCAAATTTCCCGCCCAGTGGTGCTGGTGCTAACTGTCAATGTCAATAGTGTCAATCTCTCTTTTTGTAAAGTGTCATTGTGGTAGTGACATCAACATGGTAAGTTTTCCCTATTTTCCCCTTATTTCAGTGTATTTTGCAAGTTTTTTTGGGAAAATTCAATAAATATGTTCACATAGCATCATCACAATTATCTATAATCCATTTTTTGGCTATAATAAGTGTTGAAAATAATGTTTTATCAAACTTAACCTCAAAGTTGGGACGCATGCTTTTTAGTAGCAAGGGGGCTTTTTGGGGAGCCCTAGTTGTTGGATGATAGCTGCATTTATGTTTTTATGATTCTTTGGTGTATGATTTATTAGAAAATTCCAATTTCTTATCAAAATACCGTTGTGAAGGTGCGGAAGTTTTATTTGTTACCTTCAATTTCCTAGGTTTTCTTCCCAATTAATGCGTTAATGCGTATTTTCAGCCAATTTATTTTTAAGATGTTTGAAAAAAAAACGTGTTTTTGCGTTGAATTATCTTTTTGACATTGAACTTTTTCTCGTTAGACTTGCAAACGTAGGAATGGAGGGCGTTCCAAGCACGGACGTGGTCACGTAAAACCCGTCCGTTGCACCAACTGCGCCCGTTGCGTGCCCAAAGACAAGGCCATCAAAAAGTTTGTCATCAGGAACATTGTCGAAGCTGCAGCTGTCAGAGATATTACCGAAGCTTCAGTCTATACTCAATACGTTCTTCCCAAACTCTACGCCAAGTTGCACTACTGCGTGTCGTGCGCCATCCACAGCAAAGTGGTGCGTAACAGAAGCAAGAAGGACAGGAGGATCAGAACTCCCCCTCAGAGAAACTTCCCTGGAAGTCGCGACCAAAACCGCAACCAACAAGCCCAGAGAAAGTAATAAGTTAGAAATAAACATGTGTCTCTATTTGTTGGTTTTTTATTTTTCGAAATAATATGCACACCTCCAATAGTCTTGCACCCTTTTTTTTTGCCAAATTTTTACAGATATTGAGAAATCTGTTCACATAAATAAGTACTCTCTATTCTTTTTCCCAGTCTAGGTGCTCCGACTTTTTTCTTGAAAATTCATTCTGCCTTTTTGTCATTTGAAAGAAAAAAAGCCACTGTTGCCGATTTTTTAAAGTGGTTTTAGGGAAAAATAGATAACTCCATTCGAAAGAGGGGTAAATATTATACTCATCCTGAAAATTACACGACGATAGAACTTTTGATAGACAAGATATTATGCGATTTAAAGTTGTCAAAAACTGCCCAAAATTGGCAATTGTAAAAAAGCGTGAAAAATGTATCATTCTAAGCAACTTCAAACCGCATATCTAGGCTATAAAATTGTCAATCGTAGGGTAATTTTCAGGATCGGTATAATTTTTGCCCCTCTTTCTAATGGATAATAGAGTATACTTTTTATGTGACCAGATCTTTAATATCTTTAGAGATGGGGGTGCAAAACTTTTGGAGGTGTGTGTATAATCATTTTATAATAACGTCTTATTATAAAATGGTATAATCAATGGGAAGGAACGTTTTTATAAACATTGTTCAGAAAGGTTCCATTACAGAGTCCTTATCACTCACTGAACTTGAATAATATCATCGTTTTAAACTGAATAATATGAAGCAATGACACAGAATATTTGATGATTTGGAGTCAGTGATTTTTTTGCCATTATTTCATAATTATAACGTTTTTGTTTTGGTTATTAATTAGCGAAATGAGATAATTAATTTCGTCAAAATTTTCACCATCTCCGACAAGCTTCAGTACGGAAAACTCAATTAAAACATCATACACATAAACAAACGATTTATTAGACTACTAAGGCTGGAATTAATGTCAGCTTAACGAGCATCGCTCCTCTAAGAACTCGTAAACTTGGTTTTTGGCAAAATCATAGCTTCCGAAAAAAATGTACCCGCCCATGAAGATCCATAGAGTGCGAGGAACTACGCCTGCAAATAAGCTAAAAAAAAATCACACAATCAAGAAAAAGATGATAAAAAAAACTCACCCTCTTATGCCCTCTTTTCTCCAAATTCTGGAAAATGTTTTGCAAAACGTCATAGTTTTGGCCGACTTTCTGTCAGCCAGCATAATCCTAGTTTTAACCACATCCAAGGGTGTTGTTATGGTAGCCGAGGTGCCCCCTTTTAATATAATAATAATAATTCCAGCAATTATCCATCAACGGAAATACCTGCAATGGAACCACAAACAGCCACCTCCCACGAATCCAAGTGCATGTTATTTTTGAACTTGGTCCTATAAAACGATTTGCAAAATTCTAAAATGGGAAACTGAATCAAGGAAAAAGGCACTTCGCGCATTATCATCGAGCCGAAGCCCCTATAGACGCCCTATAACGAATAAATTCATAAAACAGTCGATATTGTATGTAACCCTACTTTAAACAGCCCCTCATACTTGTACGCGTTCAACAAAATCCCAAACCCCGATTTGTGTCCGACGGAAGTTTGTTTTCTCTGTTTAGCCACCTCCATGGGCACCCGGATCAAACAAGCCATCTGAAACAACTCTGAACTAAACAAATAACATCAAAAGACCAACAGACAAACTCACAACTTCGGCCACAGATGCCCCAAACATGTAGACAAACGGCATGGCTGGTTTGGGGACATGATGTTCTCCGTAGCTTTTTATTGATTCGTAGGTGATGAAGAAAAGGGCGGCTTGAGGGGCGCTGCCTACAACTTGAGGGGCCAAGCCTCTGTAGATTCCACGGAAGCCGCCCGCGTTTCGGAAGCCTTGTTCCGCTTGAAGGCGGGTTTTGAGGGTGTCGAGAGGGAAGAGGACGACGTCTACGAAGAGACCTGCTGCTCCGCCGCCCTTTTATTGTTTGAAAATGTTACTAACTTGATTTAAAGTTCAATAAAGTGTGAATATTTGTGTTCATCAATTTTCAACTTTATTACTTTCTAATAGGTACCTATTTGGAAATCTGCCTAATCTAACTTCATCTACACCAGTTTCAATAATTCAATTAAACAAAATCCATCAAAAACATAAATTTCATTGAAAAAATCAAAACTACTCACAACGAAAGCAGACCAAAGCATATTTTTATGCTGATTTTCCTCATTATGTCGTTGAAGGTCCATTTGTCCTGGAAATTCTAGTTTTCTAACCTATATTTTCAATCTATTTACAAATTGCGTATATTGATCATTTTAGTCTTGTTGGAATTTGGATCATTGAATTTGAAAAGATAAACATTTGATTAAAAATTATAGTTGGGTTATGTAATAGAAAATAGAAGAGCGAAAACAAAAGAGCAATGACATATTAGGTCTGTTTGTTATGCTCCACTAGTGCACACTTCTACAAAACTCAGTGTGTCTTTGTTTGTGGAATGTGTGTCGGTTTTTCAGGATAGCATATCTTTTCTAGTTTAGTCAAGATATTCTATCCTAAAAAACAGACAAACATTTCACAAACAAAGCCACACTGAGTATTGTAGTGTAGAAAAGTGTGCACTAGTGGAGCATAACAAACACACCTATTATATAGGTATGTGGTTGTTTATTATACTATGGTATGTGTTTGCTATTTCGGTGTAGGATAGTGAGGTAGTGTAGTGCAGAGTGCAGATTGCTGGTGTAACTTATGGCGTTGTGTTCAATAAAAAATACGATCAAGTCACCTCTGGATTTCTTTTTCTGTCATGAGGATGAGGTCGTGGCTAGTGGCTACTTTGTATGGTTTGACACAACGACCTAATTTTATATTCGACGTCGTTGGTTTGGCCACAGAAGAAACAGTTGGTTTCTTCTGTGGTTTGGCTATGGAGGACTGTAACTAGGAGATGAATCGACATAGGAATATCCTTGAAATTTCTGTCCCTCTTTTTCGTTAGTTAATTGAGGGCGCTGCTGGTAGTAGCGCTTTTATTTACTCGTTGTCATGGTGACGTTTATTGCTTGTCAATGATTGTCAACAGACTTTTATCACAATTTTCTCAATTTATTCCAAATTTCTACTCTACAATACACATACAATTCATTTTCTATAAGGCAAAAATTCGGGTTGAATCGTCGCAACATCGTGTTTCAAGCCCATTGTTTGTTTATTGATGACTGTTGCCAATGAAGGATATGACGTCACTCAGTTACCCTCAAGTAATTCAATTGGACAGAAAAATACAAAAATTTTCGCAAAGGTTCAATTTCAGAATAATGTATAACAAAAAGTATATTGATGATACCTACCATCATCAAATAATGAGAGTTTTGATGCCAACTAGCTGATAAAAATAGTTTCATATTATGGTTACCCAGGTGATCGTTTTTGTTTGACATGAAAGCGCTAACGACTCTTCGCCATCTGGAGGTAACAATTGAAGCTGAATTACGATTTGAATTCTGGCCCACTTTTTATGCATTCGATTCGTCTCCTAGTTATAGTCCTCCATAGGTTTGGCATCATGCAGAGCCGTCTTTATATAGACGGCTCTGCATCATGGCATCTGTGACGGTTAGAAAGTGGATATCATGTCATAATTGCGATGTTAGCTAGGTACTAGGTATATGATAATATGATGTTAGCCAAAACATACGTTTTTTGAAACAATGCATGGCAAACCATAGGTGACTTGATCGTATTTTTCATTGAACACTCCTTTACTATGGAGGACACAGATTAATTTATCACTACAAATTTTCTCTGATCCCTGTTTGAGTTTAGGCTGAGAAGGCGGAGAGAAGCTTTGTTTACAAAACACACGAAATAGTTCCCTCAGTCCCTAACGTGATCTACACTACGCTTGTTACACCTTCTCTTGATCAGGGGTGCTATTTTATCAAGATGAGAAAATGGTAAAACTACACTATGGGGTTACTTTGGGTAAAAATCCTTGATACTAAAACACACAAGACAGTCAAGACACAAGAGCTCGATCAAATTATTAGAACCAAGTCGCGCATGTCTTCACCGCGAGCCCAAATTGAGGTTGGATCAGAGTTGGATTTAGAACATCCATAACGTTACCATACCATTTGCTGGTCAAAATTTGAACTGGCTCACGTATGACGTCCCCGCGTGACAATTTGATTGTTCAGATTTGAGGTAGAGGTCACGTGATGACTTCTGAAGTGGGATGTGCGCAAGAAACCTTGGGATGTGCGAGAGTCACGTACGTCTTAAATATATCTTAAGACGTACGTGGCGAGAGTTTATCTTGTTTGTTTCAGTATCATGGTAACCGAGTTGCCTAGAAAACAGGGTTAGGACTTGATTATGGAGGACTATAACAAGGAGACGAATCGACATACGAATACCCCTGAAATTCTGTCCCTCTTTTTCGTTAGTTCATTTGAGGGCGCTGTTGCTAGTAGGGCTTTTATTTATTCATTGTCATGGTAACGTTTATTGCTTGTCAATAATTTGTCAAGATACTTTTATCACATTTTCATTAATTTTTTCCAAATTTCCACTCCACATTCCACATGCAGTGCATTCTCTATAAGGCAAAAAATTGAGGCTGAATCGTCGCAGCATCGTGTTTCAAGCCCATGGTTTGTTCAATGATGACTGTTGTCAATGAAGGATATGAGGTCACTCAGTTACTCTATCAATTGATGCAATACAAACAAAAAAATATGAAAATTCTAGAAATTTCAGAATTATGTTTAACAAATAATATATTTATGATACCTTTTATCATCAAATAGTGAGAGTTTTGATGCAACCTAGTTAATAAAAATCTGTTGCATTCTGATTGAGTATTCGTAACGTTGCTTCAATTATGTTGCCTAGGTAAAATTTTTGTTTGACATGAGATCGCCAACGACTCTTCGCCATCTGGGGGTCACAATTGAACCTGAATTACGATTTGGACCACTTTTATGCATTTCGATTACTCTCCTAGTTACAGTCCTCCATAGACTTGATTAAGAGCAAGTTTTTTATTTATCATTTCACGTTAACAGGCCAAAAAATGACTGTTTGCTATTGTTTAATTTTATATTCACACATTTTTGAGACGCCCTGTATAATAAAAATCAATTTTCTCATTGTTGCTCCTATTTTTAGACCAAGCAAAAACTTTTATCAAGAATAACTTTTTGTCGTACCTATATCTTTCAATTTTTGGTCCATTTTATTACCTCTTGTAAACCCCATCCGTGGACATGTACATTATATAGTTCACCGAACACCCTATGCATTTTAAATAGGGGGTCATAGAGGTCACCGAAAAATGCCGGAAGATGCGCTTGAGCTTGACAAACTATGTAATATGGCGGATTGTAGGCAAAAAGTAAGTCTGGTTCAAATGAAAAAATCTTTATGAGTAACAACTTATTAAAACAATACAATGACTGATCAATTGCGGATATTATCAACCAGGAAAAACCAAGTCAGTGTCCTTTAAATTATCCGCAATCCACTCATCAGCCTCTTTTGTCATTTCTTCATCAAAATAATCTCTCCAACCTCCAGTTTTCCCTTTTCTCACAAATCCCTCGCCACTCTTCTTCGCAATGCCTAGTCTTTCAATCAAATCGAAATTCACCGACTTGTTGTTGCGAAAATTTTCAATTTTCAAATGATTTTCCAGCTGGTCCAGTTGTTCATCAGTATACAATTTTCCAAGAAAACTGGCCACTTTATCAATGTGGCTTCGCAGATCCTGCTTTGGAAAATTGATAAATTGATAATGAACAAACATTTAATAGAATACCTACCTTGTTCATATTTTCGTAAAAAATAAAAAGTACGTTTTTGTTGTGCCTCAACTTCCATCCTTCCTTTATGTGTTCCCAATAAGGCGTCCAGGGCTCTAAATAACATCATTATTTTGTGCATTGATATACAATCTACTTACGAAGGTCGTTCTTAAAATAGTTCCAATATCTTTTGAAGTCGCCATCGTATCCCAATGTCCTCATTGTCCTGCTTAAATGGAAAAAGGACACGCTCACGTCCTTTGGATTTCGGGCCACATAAATCGTCTGAAAATACAATTGTTACATTTGTAATCACAAGGCCCTGTGGCGCAACGGATAACGCGTCTGACTACGGATCAGAAGATTCCAGGTTCGAATCCTGGCAGGGTCGACATTTTTTCTTTTTCAAAAACAATAATTCAAATTACCTTGCATCCTACACTGGTAACTTCAGGTGGTAACAAACTGAAAGGTAGATGAGTTTTGATGAATCTCTGCTCGTGCATTTCGTCAAACATTTTCCATCCTGGATAGTCCAGGTTTTGCAATATAGAATGAAACTCGGGATTGTCAATGTTTTCCTGTGAAAACTGCTCCTTCATTTTTGGATGCAGAAAGCAATTCCACTCCAAAAAGGGAAATCTCTCTGTTAGGGGAATTTCGACAGCTTTTTGGAAATTCAAATCGTTGCACAATAGCCAGACCATTTCCTGCGTCCACGTAGTACCGGATCTTGGGAAGGTCAGCACGATGACGTCATTAGGTCTCATTTTCATGTTGTAAATGTCCTGAGCATCACTGGCATAGCCGCTGGGGAAGAAGTACTTTTTTGGGCCCACTTGTATAAACGACTTCGCCCCTCGATTCGAAGTAAGTACACTATAAGTTATTGCGTTCACGTTATTAATGTACACTTACCTGTAAAGTCCTCAACGAGTGTTTTGTTGATTTCAGGCGCAACGGCCGTTATTTCAAAAGGAAATCCGCGCTTTTTGCGGGTGTTCTCCAAATTTTGATTGATTAGATCATTATCAAGATACAAAGGCATTTTTAAATAAATTACCGTAATTAACAAACGCACTCTTACCACTTGCTACAAGAACATTCTACAATCAAGGTTATCGGAAAAGAATTATCTTTATTATTCTCTGATGCAATTTTGCTGGTAGCACATTCGACACTGACATCGAGTTTTTGGGATGCGATAATAAAACTTTCACTGTTGTAAAATAATTTGGCAATCGGTTACTTTCACGATGGCATAATATGCACTTGAAAATACTGTTTAAATGCAAATTGTATAGGCTAGCCTGAAATTACTGCGGCCATGCGTAGAGCTTTATAGTAAAGCTTTCCTTTGTTTAAATAAAAGGCAAAACCAATTTTCTAAAACAAACATTGCGTCAATCTTCAATTTTAATGATCTACCAACTATCATCTTTCCAATATAATTTTCTATAAACGTATTTTAACATGGGAATGTTATTATTGACTTATCCTAATGATTCAAATTTAGTTTTTGAAATTAATAAATGACCACTTTTGTGCCATCTGTACTTACAGACTAAAACTAGATAATGAATACCAAAGCGTCATTTAGAGAACGAATTAACAAGTAATGCTTGATTCAATTATCAGCAGATGTCGACACATTGCAAAATCAATAAACCACTACTGATCTATTACCTACATGGACGTACCAGGTTGAAACTGAAATACTGAAATCATAGAAATAGTGTTATTTCTATGACTGAAATGCTTCCTGACTGTGAATCTTGACTATATACGTAGTGAAACCGTTATCAAAAGGGCGTTACTCACATAAATGTAGTTTTCGGGATATATTATGGTTTTATTCTCTGGTTTCATACCAATCTTTCTGTTTGAAATTACGAAGCTGAAAAACTATAGATTTTCGTTTCACTTGCCGCATATATCGTTATCCTCCTCTATCACTTGATATTTTCTATTCATCGCACTGTGCCGACTTCGATGCATATCAAGGCCGATCTATTTTTCTTAATACATCATTGATCTGATGTGCAGCATAACCTCACTAAAAACAACCCTACCCATAACCTTACTCTTTTTATCTAATTCCTCCAAATGTTTACCCATTTTACTCAACAATACTCATGATAAATCCCTCATTATTATGAACAAACCACTCGTTTTTACCATAGTAAAACGCCTCTGCAGCCTCAAACCCTCTCAAAAATCAACACTTGTCCCTTTACAGCCGCATAAAACGAAAATAGACCACAACAAGTTGCCCCCTAAAACGCGCGTTGATGTCGACACAATTGCCCTTTTAGAGCGGCTGTCTTTAGTGGATTGCGCCAACAAAAAAGGCATTGAAACCCTGGAGGCTGCCATTGAATTTGCTGACCAAATCCAACAAGTCAACACTGAAGGAGTGGAGCCTCTTGTTAGTGTTTTGGAGGACTTGTAAGTATGTTTTATTTCATTCTTAACATCATTTCGATTTTTATGAAAAAAAAAACAAAAAAATCCGATTTAATTGTTTTATTTAAATCGGATTTTTTTTATTTAAAACGTTATTTTTATTTAAATCTTTTCTTCGTATGTACTTATTACTTAAATAAAAATTTACTTTACTAGTTCGCTGAATGACTGCATAATATCATTAAACTACTCGTCTCATGATACTAGGTCGTAGTATCATGTACTCGTCTTGAAATTTCTCCCCCTCTTGAACATATCTTGACACATAATTTAAAATTACTAGCTTAGTACCGTAAAATACTATTATTTCATACTGTACTGTAAAGTATCATTTATCGGACTGGTTACCAGTTCGATAAATGACACCTTACATCATCAGAGACTGTAATAAAAATGTATTTTACTACTCCGCTGATAATGGCTCTTTGAATCATCAAGGACTGTGAAATTGCATGGGTAGCATGGTTTGGCTGGCGCCATCTCATGGTTTTACTTGATAACTTGACATAAAAGTAACCTATCCGAGAACCTATTTCTATTACCTAAGTGGTAGGCATGGTTTGCCTGGCGCCATTTCATGGTAAGAATGTGAGACGGACTGCCACCACTGCCCTCTCAATGTTTGCTTTGACAATAAGAAAGCACATTTTCTTTTCAATCGATTGAAAAAAATTGTCACAGTATGAAATGAAACAATGTACGATACTCAGCCGTTAAATGTCATTGAACTACTTGTTTAGAAATTCTTGACTCGTTATTTAAAAAGTCATCTACCGGCTCAATAACGTGAATTACTATTTTAGTTGAGTTTTTTGTGTGTAATGGTACGTTTTCAGCCCCCTGCGGCTAAGAGACGACATTGTGGATGACGGAAATTGCAAAGGGGACGTGTTGGCTAATGCCTCTGTGACAGAAGAGGATTATTTTGTAGCCCCTCCCGGCAATATACCTCTGGAGTCTAGAGACGATTTGCTGTTTGAAAAATGTACACAGACATCGTGAATTTGTGTATCAAACGCGGCTTTTTAAGGACTGTGTGTCTTAGTAATAAAAACCTAGAGTTTTTACGTTTAGGGCCTGTAGGCATGTTGCTGAAGCATAATTTATTTAGCGAGTGGTATCACAATGTGGTTATCAATAAAGACGTTTCGGTTTTCATGGCTGAGGATGATGGCTTCAACGATTCTCTTGCCTATGCTAAACAAGCTTGCATGGAGCAGTTGCCATTTGGCATAGCCCAAATAATCCCGTTGAATTCCGAGCAAGCAGCGCAGTACTACACGCAAAAGCTGGATTTGGACCCAAAATCCGTAAACTTTGACCACATGTTTACGCACAGTGATAAAATGACGTTGAAATGCACGGTGTTCATGCAACCATCGCAAAGCCTGCAATTTTTCCATCAGTGGCAGAAACAAAGGCGGATTTGGTGGAGGAAATTCTCCCCCAATCCAGGCCGCTACTGCTTGACTGAAATTAAAAGTTCAGACAAAGGGCAGAGTGTTGAAATTGCCGTTAAATATCCATGGGGGAGTCAGATTGTGGAAAAACTGGTTTTGCTGACCAAAGTTAGTGAAAAGTTTAAAGACGGCAGAAAGTTGGTTAATTGTAGCACGATTACCAGCCAAGTTGATTTGGCAACGATGTGTCTTAATACCATGTGTGATGCCTTTGATAATTCACCGTATAAAGGGTACGAGAGGACTTTGATGCGGTTTCACCGCAAAATCTCTCCGTATGGAGTGAGCTTTGCCATTACTTCGAGTGGAGGTAGTTAATAATATTATCAAACTCCGTTTCAACTGAGTATAACAGTTACAGTGCCCATATTATCAGAACTAAGCGATCTAGCCCTATATTTGACAAAACAATTGAGAGCCAACCACATTTCAACCCTCTTGCTACCTACCAGCTCAAAATTGAACTTGGAGGCCCAATGGAACCAATATGATGAACTGGGGGTGCCATTTTGCGTTGTTTTAAACGAAAAAACCCTTAAAGACGGCATGGTTAATTTGCGTAGCAGAGAAACAACTCTTAAGGTATAGTAATGTTTTTTTTTTTCAGAATTTGATGATAAAATGTTGATTCACAGGAGCAAGTGCACGTGTCCGAGCTTGTGAACTATGTAGACTTACTTTTTAAGAATTATTAAAAATATCTTATTTAGAAATTTTGCATATTTTTTCCGATATTGTCCATAGTTTTTTGGCATCTGTTTCTAAAGCTGTTTTGTATGAGTTGACGACGTGGCAGTCATGGAAATGTTGCCCAGATAAAGTTTCGATGTCTTTGGTGAGGCTGCAGTGAATGCTGGTTTGAGCACCTTCAATGGCTGACTGTAATGGACACATGTTAGTGTTGGTAATAACGACCTTTTTTTACCTTAAAAAACCAATAAAAAGTCTGATCAGTGACAAACTTCATAAAAGCTGGCATTTTCCGCATCAATTCCGTCATAACAATGCCTGGGTGGACAGAGTAGGTGGTTACGCTGGTCCCCTTCAACCTCTCAGCCAATTCCATGGTAAACAAAATGTTGCATAACTTGGATCTGCAATAAACTGCAATATCCGCCATTTTCATTTGGATAGGATAATGGTTCAAATTGTTGACGTCATGACTGAAACTATATTTAGCTGCGAAAGAACCTACGTTGACGATGCGCGAATTCTGGGTTCTCTTCATCAAATCTGCAATGACACTATTTATCAAAGGAACCAAACATGTATCAAAAGTATTAACCTATCAGCAAAAGGGTTAACAAAAACGGTCCAAAGTAGTTGACCTGCATTATAAGCAACAGTCCATCATCACTCTTTTCTGACTTGACTCCTCCAACTCCGGCATTATTTACCAAAATGTCCAAACGGCTTTCTTCTTTGATAATATCCTTGGCAAAATCTCTGACTGATTTGAACGATGCCAAGTTCAATTGTTTGTAAGTTACGTTGGGATTGTCGGTATTTTTTACAATGCGATCTGCGGCGTTTTGCCCTCGAGTTGGGTCTCTGCAGGCTAGGATGACTCGGGCGCCTCTTTTGGCAAAATCTTCGGCTGTCTCATAGCCGATACCTTAAAGTTGATAAAAAGAATTAGATTCGCAGATTTTGCAATCCTCTTTTTTGAGAGGAAATTGAGCGGCAAATTTGACCGGATTTCAAAAGTTGAAAAATTCGATAAACGCTCTCTGTTATCTAAACACGAGCGCATCATGAGAAGTATCACTTCTCCTCCATATAAAATAATGTACTATTTGTTTTTATGAATTTTGTACTAATTTAATTTGTTCATTGGTTTTTCTGATTGTTCTATTTTGTTTTTGATATACCTGAGGATGTTTATTGTAGATAATATTTGATGTGACTGAATTGTTATAGCATGAGTTACGAGATAAAAAGCTTCTAAATGCCTAATAACTAAGTTGACAGCAATATACAGGGTGTCCGGTATGTATATGGCATAATTCCGGAGATACAGAGCCCCAGAGTGGTACCCATCGATTTAGTATATCTGCTGTTACTTTCGAACAGTCTTATATAATTTGATGAGATTTTAGTATGTTGTGTAGGCCATATAGAGACTCATAAAACCATAGTAAACTCAATATTTGAAATTGTAGGGGGAACCAGGGTCAAATTAAAAAAAATAATAATAATTTCCTTGAATTTTTTTGAAAATTTTTATTTTTTTTTTGTTTTTTTTCAGACTTTTAACTAATTCCAGTATAGGCAATCAATCTGAGAGAGTCGGAAAAAATTTTCAATATCAAAAATGCTTACAAGTGGTGTTTCGACGTAGTATTTTAGTGTATTATTGCAGTAAACTGTAAAACAAAAATTTGTTTTCTCGAAAACGGTTAGTTTTATCGGAACAAAAAAAGAGCACCTTTTTTGATGGAAAAAGATCAGGTTATTTGAAAAAGTAGTTTTCAGCTCTGTAAAATGACACCTGTCTAAAATTGGGCCCAAAAGATTTGATCACCAGTCCGTTCCTGGTTCCCCCTACAATTTCAAATATTGACTTCACTATGGTTTTATGAGTCTTTATGGCCTACACAACACACTAAAATTTTATCAAATTATACAGGCCGGTTCAAAAGTTAGAGCTAAAATATTAAATCGATGGGTACTCCTTTAGGGCTCTCCGTTAGGATGCACTTTAGAAAAAAAAGTTTATTTTGACCTCCCCTATACGTTCCTGAAATTATGCCACATACTTACCGGGCACCCTGTATAGCCGTAGAATCATCGATGTTAAATATTTTTTCATGAAATTTGGTACAGCTCCATAACAATGGATGAAGAGTCCATCAGTGGCCTAGACAGATTTCTTCTGAAAAAATCGCTAATATGGTTTTTCAATTTTTCAGCCTTGAAATGTACCTAATCTAGTAGCCCATGGTTCAAGAAAAAATCTTTACACACCTTTACAGCCACTCTATTGAGTGGCGTTATCGAACTTGTGATCCAACTTATTTTCGTCTCCGAGCAGCATAACCAACTTTTTTTTTTACAAGTTAAGTGTGAAGTAGCAGCAATCTTCGAGAAACACAAAATGATCAATCATAAAAAATACCTGTATTAGCTCCAGTAACAAT
Source organism: Orchestes rusci (assembly GCA_958502075.1). NCBI lineage: Eukaryota > Metazoa > Arthropoda > Insecta > Coleoptera > Curculionidae > Orchestes > Orchestes rusci. The sequence continues at coordinate 34,220,781 of OY293309.1, forward strand.
CGCAGTTTTCCCTATCAAACATCGATTACTTTTGCACCATCCAGTGGTCAGTTTGAAATAAAACTTGAAAACCAGCAAAGCCACTGCGCCATAAAATGACATGCACGTCAAGAACCCCATTTTAAACTAAAATGCTTGTCTATTTTGTAATCTTATTAGACTAGTCTAAATTTCGTTTATTAAAAAAGCCAAGTAAGGTTCATGCTCCGATAGTGACAAAATAAACTCATTCAAGTGATTTGTTTAATGATGATATCTTAGTTGAATATCTTGTTGACGATAATTGGGATGTTTTGAATCATTATAGTCTGACAAATAGGTTCTGAATCACGAGCAAAAACCATCAGGAATCTGATGCCAAGGCGAAAAAGTCGTCAATAAAAGTGTTGAACTTGAAACAAAGTGTATTTTTTCCATAACTCAATTAAATTATCTAGAATTTTCTTATTTGACACAATTTTTCCGATTCTTCCCACAAGTCTTTGGCCTTTTGAGGGTCTCGTGCGTTTTTGTATCTTCTCACCACGTGGCAGTCATGGAAATGTTGTCCAGATAGATTTTCAATGTCTTTGGCAATGCTGCAGTAAATTGTGGTTTGAGCTCCTTCGATACGTGTCTAGAAATAATTCAGGGCTTATCAGTTGAAGTGCACTCGAGATAAAGCTTATCGAATCAAAAAAGAAAAATGTTTGACCTGAACTGTCATTAACCGGCGGGGATATTACCTTTGAAATATTTGAATGTACAGAAAACTAATGGCAAAAAAAAATATTTAAGATAATGATTTTCCAAGACCGAGTTACGATATTTTCCGTGTCGCAAAAAAATGAGAGAGTTTTTGTTTTCCGTTTTGACAGATGAGTTAACAATGAGGTATAAAATATGGATAGGTGAATAAAGATGTTCAAATGTTTTGCAAGTGAAGTGGTTTCTTTTTTTTTCTCACACACCTTGTAAAACCACTTGATAGTCTGTTCCCAAACCACCCTCCAAAACGGTGGCATTCTCCTGAAAATGTCCGTCAAAATCACACCAGGATGCAAAGAGTATGCCGTCAAAGTACTATCCTTCAATCTCTCTGCTAATTCTATGGTAAATAAAACCTGACACAATTTACTTCTGGCATAAACCGCCAAATCCGACGCGTTCAAATGTGCCGGATAAAAATTCAGCTTTGTGACATCATAGTCGCGCACCCAGCTAGCCCCTATGGCCGATACATTCACAATACGTGCATGGGGGGTGCTTTTCATTAAATCCAACAGCAAGTGTGTGAGCAAAAAATGGCCAAAATAGTTGATTTGCATTATTTTCAATAGACCATCTTCGGTTAATTCTTTGCCATAGTTGCCAGCGCCAGCATTGTTTACTAGAATGTCCAGTCTTTTTTCGTTGTCCACAATGTCTTTGGCAAATTCTTTGACTGACTTGAATGATGCCAAGTCGAGTTTTTTATAGACAACGTCGGTGTTGTTGGTATTTTTGATTATTTGGTCTGCAGCATCTTGGCCTCTTTGTGCATCTCGGCACCCGAGGATGACTCGGGCGCCTCGTTTAGCAAAATCTTCCGCTGTTTCATAGCCAATGCCTGAAAAAAAACTAGCTTTAGGTGGTTCAATATAGCCGAGTTAATATACAGTGTGTCCAAGATAAGGATGCACAGCATGGGGATCTCGGAAACTATAAGAGATACAGTGTCGGTTAAATTAGACAAAAATTGAGCATTTTGATTCCAAGCCGTTTCGGAAATATCCGATAAAAACCGAAATATTGCGATTTCGTTTTCATTTATTTTTTTAAGCTATTTTGAAAGATATGAAAAAACCGAAAACACTTTTTCATTGTACTTTTTAAGCTCTATAAAACAGCGTTGAGAGATTTTCCGTACGACGTTTTGTTTCGGAGAAACCATCATCAACTTTGTTTTTTTTTAAATACGGTCCTGGATTTTTCATGACGGATTTTAAGAGCCTCTTATGTTCCTAAACCAACGTAGAATGTGTGCAAACCTTATGGCACTGTTTTTTTACTCTTATACACTGTGTCCGGGAAAATGTGGGAGATCTCTCGGATTCAGATAGAACATTAAAAAATAAGATGACAAGTTCCCATAAATTTTTTTCCTAGCGGCCCTCCCTACGGAGATACGGCCCCCTAAAGGACCCCACTGGAAATCGGTTTCTCTTGAATAACTTTTAAACGACTCAATATAATTCAATGAAAATTTAATATGATAAACAGTAGTAAGGACCTCTCAAAATACTTCCCTTAAAACATAATTAGCTTGTTTAGTTTACCAGGGACGGACTAGATTGTACATTTTAACGCTCAAATTTTTAACTCCCTGTATGATAAGGAGTTAAAAAAAAAAAATTTGGATACCTTGAACATTAAGCTAAAGAAAAGGTACTCTTGTTCATTGTCGATAAAATGAACCATTTTCGAGAAAAAACAATTTTTATTAAACAAAACCTCGAAAAAAGCCATGACGAAGTGGTGCTCTTGACGAAATTGTGAACCTAACGTTAGGAAAAAAATTTATGGGAACTTGTCATCTTATTTTTTAATATTCTATCAGAATCCGAGAGATCTCCCACATTTTCCCGGACACCCTGTATAGATTGGTATATTATTTTAATGTGTTGAAATGCCATGATTGAGAGAATTAAAAAAAAAACTATTTTTTTCAGCAGAAGGACACACCAATTTTTTCATATGCCTAGCACACATGCGGTCGCTCAATTTTCATTTTTTGAGCTCAACAATGATATTATTTTCAGTGGTTGAAATCCCAGCAACGAGAAAATCAGTCAGCGAAATATGTCGTTATCTGTCTATAACTTTTGAACCGCTCAATATACAATGAGGTTCATTTATATTGCGAAAAAATCAGGAGTTTCTCTGCTTAAAATAAAAAAAAAAACGTCCTATAAAGATGTATTCGAAAATGCTTTGTAACAGAGCTACAGGGTGTTGAAGTTTCATTTTTATTTTAGTTTTTTCTTAATAATCTAAATAATATTTGCACTAATGTTGTTTGAGGGTTATTCTTGTCATGAGAACTTATTTTTCCTGTTATCTACAGGCATAACTTTTTTTGACGTACCTGTTTTACCTATTTGAGAAAAAAAACAGATATACTTACCGTTTTCACGCAAAAGAAGTATACTTTGTTAAAATTATTACATAATTACATAATACCATAAGTATCCAAAAAAGTTATGGCGGTTCATAACAGGACAAATAGGTATAGGTGGCGCCCTCTACAAGCTGGAGCCATACTAAGATCAAATTAAAATAAAACTTGAACACCCTGTAGCTCTACAATGGAGCATTTCCGTTATCCAACATTTTCTTCTTATTTTCAAGCGGGGAAACTTATCCTGAATGTTTTCGCAATATTAATGAAACACCCTGTATTAGAACAAAATATGTGAGGACGTTCTGAATTTTTTGACAAAGTAATGACAGCTGAAAATGTCAAAATAACAGCTGTGCGGGTGAGCCACTTTGAGCGAAAAAATCAAATGGAAAGGGGGGTCGAGTGATAATAATTCATCTTGAAGCTCTTCTCATCCTATTACACTCTGAAAGTTTGGAGTAGCTATCTCTTTGTAATTTTTGAATATCAAGGCAGTATTTTTTTTCGAAATTGCGCCCAATTGCGGTTTTGACATCTTCATCTGTCAGCATCAGTCACCACTGAGCTGAGAAATGCAGAACGTGCTCATATACTGTGGATCCAAATTTCATTCTGGTATACGTACTAAACGATTTGAAGTTAGGGAGGGACATCAAAGAAAATGCTTATGTCCAACACAGCTCAGCGATGGCTCAGCGGTCACAGCAGCTGGGTAAATTTTGATAGTTTTGTGTGCAAAACTGTCAAAGTTTGTCCAGCTGCTGTCACCGCTGAGTTGTGTTGGACAAAAGGATTGATTTGGTGATGTATTTTAATCCCCAATATGAGCGCGTTATGCATTTCTCAGCACAGAGACGTGATGTCAGATGAGGAAGTCTAAACGGCCATTGGATGCCATTCTGAAAAAAAACTTCCTTGATATTGAAAAATTAGAAAAAGACAGACAAACTTTCAGGGTGTAATAAGGATGAAATGACCTTTTTAACATGAGGTATCACTCGACCCCCCTCACATGGTGTGTCCAAATTTCGTTCTTATAATATAAGCACAGCTAAAATAATACTTTAGATGTGATATAGGGTTTGTTCGTAGCGTAGAAGCATCATCAGCCTTTGCAGTTTGCAAACCACTTCTGACTGACATTGACCAATCGATGATATGTTGACTGGTTTGTTTTTGTTCTACGACCTACGAACAGACCTATATTAAATATTAAACGGTTCCAAAGTTAGAACTAAGGTAGGGGGGAAATTAAAGAGAGTTACCAAACTCATATTTCATCGACAGTTAATTGTTAAGTAGGTATATTGACCTGCTTACCTCAATCATAGTTAAAGCCACAATCCACCCACACCAACACAAATAAAAAATCTGATGATTTGTTACAGCGGCAATTTTTATTAGCAGTGAATTCAGTCTAACCTCAAAAATTAAATCAAATCATCTCACCTGTATTGGCACCGGTAACAATAGCAGTTTTTCCCACTAAACACACATTACTTGTGCACCACCCTGTAGTCAGTTTGATGTACAATTTCAACCCCAAGAGGGCGGCGGGTGGAATAAACGGGATTATTAGATAACCCCACATTAGATTTTCTCTTGTTAGTTACGAGAATATTCTTATTCTTATATGAGATTGCGATGAGCATGAGCTTAGCAGATAAATTAACTTGAGATAAATAACTAAATAGGAAACAGGGTCGTATTGGAGAAATTTTTCATATGCATTGGGTCTCATGCAATGTTATTAGATCATTGGTTTCATGCTCATAGTCGTGATGTAAGCATATAAAAATACGTAGGTGAATGAATGCGTAGACGAAAAATAAAAATATGGATGTAAAATGTAAAAACATATTATGAAAGCGCTGAAGGATTATAATGATTTTCCGTAAAAACATTCTCGCACTAAACTTATTGGGTTTAATCTTTTATGCTGCTTGCTATTTAGCCTCGAATACATAGACTTATTGATATTTTTGTGTCGCGTTCCGAAGAACTACCCGTCTCAACGTACTTACGACGGTTCGAAGATTAAAAGGCCAAAAATAAATTTTAACCCTTTATTATTGCAGACTTGTCTAATCAAAACAGAAAACAACGTTGGGTATATGCACGACGAAACAAAGCAGTCTTTTCTTAAAAGTTAAAACAAAACGCCACTTCGGCTATCCGGTATAAAACATCCAAAAAAAACTCAAAAATTGCTGGTCGATAAATACAAAATACAACTCAGCTCTTCGATTTACTCAACGGGACTGATACAATGCCGGTTTCTAACCACGTGCTACTTTCCGATCAATACCAACCCAAAATAGGAGGGCGGTTTCTAACGTTGCTATTTTCCGATCAATAATACCAACCCAAAATACGAGGGCGGTTTCTAACTAAGTTGCTATGGTTTCGACATCCTCCCACCTGAGCACGGACCTATATAAAAACTGGACTGCTGATGCATATGACCGACCTTGCCAAAAATCACTGAGGCATGGGCGTCGCCATGATGGGACAATTTGAGTTGGTATCTCTGATTTTTTTGACGTGCCACTAATGGCTGCGTTCCGAGAACTAGCGCTATATTGAAGCGGTCCTACTGGAAAGACATGATTCGCTGCGCTGCAGTACAGTAGTCTAGCGAAAAAACATATATTTCTTTCGCTTTATCGCAGGAACTGTGTTGCAGTGGTGGAAGTTATCATTCATGTCATTTTAGTGAGATCGCTCGAGAAAAGCGATGCAGCGCTGCAATTCCTCTTATGCGGCCAATGAAAAATGCAGAAAGTCAGCTGATTGTTTTGTTTTTGAGGTTGAGGTTATGTCTTATGTTACCTATTATTTTGATTTGGATTTTGGATTATTGGATTTTAAGAAAATACTGAAGATACCTATACTTGAAATTCAAGATTCACATTGTGATTTTGTGCAGGGTTTTTGACATTATTCTAGATACTTATAAAACTATGAAACGTTTTGTGAGTGATTATTATTAACATAAGATTGAACCTTCACTCAACCCAATTTTTCAAAAATATCATTACCTATAATGTCCTTCCAACAGCATTATTATAAGTAGCGAAAAGCACTTGATCTATATAATGTACCGTTGTTTTACAAACAACGATCGTACCTATACCTACTATTTCGTAACGACTTTAACTTGGACCCTGGAAAATAGGTATAGCTGTAGGACCAGAGAAATGGGCCCATTTTTCTGGGTAGGACTTGAGATAGTCGATGTTTCAAGATTTATGCATTCTGCGTTTTTTGAATTCATATAACCGTCCCCTCGCGATAGAAAAGGGTAGACTAATGCGAAAACCAAGCCAAAAATATACAGTTCAGCGGGATCTTCTATCTCATCCTGGCATCAAGCGTCGCCCGTTGTTCAAATGGGACGATTCCCATAGAGTTAATAGATATATGATTATATTTATATTAATTAATATAACCTCGAAATCAGACAGTAGCTTTATGTGAGGTTTACATTCAATTTGTTTTCGAATCGGAACCGTCAAATTTCTGCTTGGCAAATGGAAATCATATGATACCATCTACATTGAATTTGTGTCACGCTTACGCCAAATTCAATGTGAATAGTGACATATGATTCCCGTTTGCAAAGCGGAAATTTTACAGTTCCACTTGGAAATGGAATTCAATGTAAATCAGGCATTACAGATTTCTGCATTTTTCAACGATGGCACCACTGAAAATCAGAAGCACCAACTTAAATTGTCCCATCATGGCAGCGCCCATGCTCCAGTGATTTTCTTCTCATTGCATTAGCAGTCCATTTTTATTTACTAAGTCCGTGCACCTGAGTCACAATACTTCTACAAGTGACTCACACAAAATAAGACATTCAAAACCCGTTAACAATGCAAAAGGTAATTATGAGTTCGAGTGTCACAGTTTCAAAACCTAACTAAGCCTAAAACTATTACAGATTCGAAAAAATGTTTATCCGTTACAGAAATCTTTTCGGCACTCGTGTTTCACGTCCGCTACGCGTAACCGTTTTCGTTTTGGGTGCTCTGCTTTTCACTCCCGATACCGAACACTCTCGTTCATTGTCAATTGATTTTTCATCCTCTTCACATGGATGAGACGCATCTACACTGGTATCCTGGTCCTTCTTTTCTGGTGAATGAAGTACACGAGCTTCATTGTCCTCCACCGAGGATAAGTCCCCGTCACATTCTAGCGGATACAAACGTTGGATGGGCCTCAACAAAGATCCTCTCGCAGTGTTTACTCTTGCAAGACGGATTTGACCATCTTTACCAGGGATCACTTCAGCAACCCGTCCTAATGGCCACTCGACTCGCTTATCGTTGTCATTACCGATAAGAACCATTTCCCCAACGAAAACGTGTCTGCCAGGTTTGTTACGACTCCATGACCTTAGCTGCCCCAGGTATTCAGCTCTAAACCTTTGTCTCAGGTCATTTCTAAGTTTTTGTATGTGCTGGATCCGTTTACACAGGGATTTGGTGTCGACGCTGTCACAATCCGGGACACCAGCACAGACTTGCTCTCTCAAGAACATCGTGGGGTTCAGAGGAATAAGCTCGTGAGCTTCGCTAGAAACATAGGTGAGTGGCCGCAAATTTATTGTCGATTCGCAATCACATAATATCGTTACCAAGTCTTCATAAGAGACACAAGCTCGACCCAAAACTTTGCGCAGCATTTGCTTCATTACACCCACCATTCTCTCCCAGAAACCGCCCCACCAACTCGCAGTCGGAGGGTTAAAACGCCACGAAATTCTTTCGATACTACTGTCCGATAATATTTTTTGCCAATCCAATCTGTCAAATGAATTCGCGGTACCAACAAAATTGGTACCATTGTCACTGTACATTGTCTTTGGCCTTCCGCGACGTGCTATAAAACGTCTAAGTGCCTGAATAAAGCTCGCGGTAGACAGGCCCGTGCACAATTCAAAATGTACAGCTCGATAAATGGCACAAGTAAATAGACACACCCATGCCTTTTCGCCATTTTTTAAAAAGAGAGGACCCGCAAAATCCACCCCCGTTATCTCGAATGCAGCAGCATCACGAACCCGATTCAAAGGAAGAGGAGGTGAATTTACCACAAAAGCCTTACCCTTTTGCCGCTTACAGATTACGCAGCCTGATATGACCGATCTAATAGCCCGGCGGCCACCAAGAATCCAATAATTTTCCCGCAAGATACACATTAAACCTTGTGTGCCCACATGCATAGATTTTACATGTTGCTCGAAAATCAACCTTCTAATCAAAGTATGTTTTGCCGGCAGAACTACCGGGAATAGAAAATGTTCAATATCATTTCGACTAGAAATTCTTGTGCGCAGTCTGATTAAACCATGAGCGTCTTTGAAAGGACTCAGACAACATAAACGAGGATCCTCTTCATCCTTAAAAGACTCCTGCTGTATTAACCTCAGTACATAAGTCTCCGCCGACACTATTTCCTCTACAGAAAGTTCTCCCTCTAATCTTGAAGTGGGGTTTCTCGTATTGTGCAGGAACCTAAAAATCCACCCAAACATTCGCAAGGTTTTGGAAAACTTTGAAAAATAGGAAATATGCCAATCAAAATACAAATCTGGGTTAACGAGAGTATTGACACATTTTTTCCTCTCCATTTGAATTTCCTCCTCTTTACAAACGTAATCATCTTGTGGCCAGAATTGGGACTCCTCGTGAAGCCAGCTTGGACCCTCCCACCATTTGGACTGACACAACTGTTTGGGAGAACAACCACGAGACGGGAGGTCCGCGGGGTTCAGAACTCCTGGTATAAAACGCCAACTCAGCCTAGATGTATGGCAAACAATTTCCTTGACCCGATTTCCCACAAATGTTCCCCACATTTCCTTACGCCTTATCCAGCTTAAAACGGTGGACGAGTCACTCCAAAAATATTCTGGCATTCCAGATTCAATTCCAAGGTCTTCTTTTAAGGAAGTAAACAACCTAGCTCCAATTAAGGCCGCCAAAAGTTCTAAACGCGGTATAGAGGTCTTTTTTAGGGGAGCTATCCTAGACTTAGCTGCTAGTAAGCGAATGAAAACTTTGCCCTCCACAAAACCCCTAAAAAATATAACAGCTGCATAAGCATCTTTGCTCGCATCACAAAAAACATGGAGACTTCCTTGTTCATAAATAAAATTGTCTCGGTGAATCCATCGGGGTATTTTAATCTCAGGCAAAAAATACAATTCTCCTAACCAACGACGAAATTCACTTTCAATATCGGCATCCACTGGAGCGTCCCACGTTAATTTCTTCTCCCATGTTTTCTGCAATAGCAGCTTTGGCAACAACGTAGAAGGTGACGTAAAACCAATGGGGTCGAATATTCTTTGCGTAAAAGAAAGCATTATCCTTTTACTTATGGGTTTGTCGACAAGCTCATTCACACCATTCAGACATGCTTCATTCACCCTTAAAGTGTCTTCATTTTTATCCCACATCATTCCAAGAACAGCAGTACTAGGTGAGACATCAGTTACACAGTTACATCACATACCTGACCGGTAAACTCCCACCCTCTTAAATCAAATTTTGCTTCATTCATGAGAACAGTGGACTCTTTAATGAAGACTTGAAGCCTATCCTCGTTCGATATGCTGGTGACACAATTGTCGACATAGAAGCTTTTTAGTAGTTGCAAAATTGTCTCCTTGCTGCAACCTACATTCCCATCAGAGCTCTTTTTTAATGATTGTGTCAGGTGGTATTCAATAGTTGCACCTAATAAAAAAGGACTACTATTCACGCCAAACACCACTCGCCTATGTCTAAAAATCCTTTCTCGCCCTTCTACATCAACCCACAAGAATCGTAAGAAATTTCTGTCCATTTCGTTGACACTGATTTGAAGAAAAGCTTTCCGAATGTCTGACACCACTCCAATTCTGTTTAACCTAAACCTTAACAGGATATTCGGAATCAATTCTATAATATTAGGACCCTTATCCAGACACTGGTTGAGTGAGGGATTTTCCTTTACCCGAGCTGACGCGTCAAAAACAGGTCTAATTCTAGTAGTACTACCCTCTTTTACCACTGGCCGATGCGGCAAATAATGAACGTTTACCATCATAGGCTCCTCAGGCACCTCCTCAATAATATTATCCGAAACCCACTCTTGAAAAACCTGATCATACTCTTTCATAAGACCGTCCTTCTTTAACTTATAGATCGTATTTTGCAATCTAGACTTGGCAATACTGAAAGAATTGGGCAAGGGTGGATGACCCTCTAGCCACGGCAATCGAACCTCATACCGCCCCTCATTATTGATCACCACAGTATCCAAAAAAGCTTCCTTAGTTGCCAATGCTAACTCCTCTTGAGATTTCTTTTCAACCGGATCCTTAATACCCAGAATGTCCATTTCCCACAACTGAGGCAAGGAAGCATTATTACAGAAAAGGGCTATATCAATCATAGTGGTATTGCAAATCTTCGATAGAGGAATCTTACCCATTAAGGTCCAACCTAGGATTGTCTCAATCGCTACCAAACCGCTAGATAGTAAATGTCTCCTTCCCGTGTATAAGGTGCCCGCTATATCCGAACCTATCAAAATGTCAATTTTTGCACTATCATTTGTATGCATAGACTGATCTGACAATACAACACCAAGCGAACTAAGTTCTTTAACCCAATCGCCATAAAACACTGATGGTACATCCGTACAAATGACAGGTTGTGCTAAAATTTCCACAGACAAACTAAATTTGTCATTACAAAGATTTATATCATAACAGTCATGATATTGCTCGGACAAAGAACCTCCAAATAGACAATGGATTATTTTTTCCCTGCGCTTAGACACAAGACCTAGCAGATTAGCCATTGATTGCACAATATAAGATTTTTGCGAACCGGTATCGATCAAGGCCCTTACTACACAACTACCGTTTTTTCCTTCCACCCTTATTCGCAACGTCTGCATAAAAACATGACTACTCGAACTATTTACGCTAATCAGATCAGTAGATGGCGTCGAATTATCAGGACGTTTTGGCGGATCTGGATTTTTCTGTTGTGAATTCGCGGACAAACTTGGACACATCAAAGGCAAATGTGCCTTACGACAAATAACACACTTTAAACGGGCTCTACATTGTTTGACCTGATGACCGACCCTTAAGCAACAGAAACAGGCTCTTTTCTTAGTTAAGATGGATCTTTTCTCATTGAAGGATAGATCTTGTGCTTTAAAACAATCGGCGGCTTCATGCGAATTATCACAAAATAGGCATTTTACAACATTTGAATTAACGTTGATAAGACCAGCAGCCGTTGGCACATTACGTTCTGATGTTATCGGTTTATCCCTAGATAATGTCCCCCCACGCCCAGGCTCCTTTTGACCCGCAAAGGACTTCAAGCCGAACCCATCTGAAGCTAACTTAATGCGCTGGTCATTTTCCACTTCGTTTTGTAAAAAGGACATGAGGTTATTCAGCTTCTCTTCCATTGTTGGATAAACTAAACCACCCAAACTACTCTGTGATGACTTATAATCCGAACTGCGCGGTACACGCTGCCACACACGCAGTAAATCCTCGGGCAAACACGATTCGATCAATGGGAAAAGCATGGCTGCGTATTTGTCTGACTTTATGCCTAGCGTCTCCAAAGCACGAAGCTGTGTTTCTAAACTGTCATATAATGATGAGACATCTACTCTATTTCCGGAAATAGCTTTATCTAAGATGAGCTTGAGAAGCTCACGTATATAGACTTCAATTTGCAAATCTTCGCGCCCAAAACGCGAAGTTAAACAATCAACAATTGACGAGTAATTTTGTCCTGTGGCAGGAAAACTTTCAACGAGTTGCCGAGCACGACTTCCAGGGAGAGTGGCTTGAAGCAAATACTGTATTTTATCATCCGAATCAATATCAGTAGCGTCGTGAACTTTCTTGAATTGAGACCAGAACGGCAACCACTCTCTAATGTTCCCGTCGAAAACTTTGAGCTGAATCGTGGGTAATTTGAACTTTCTCTTACCTGGCAGACTGGCTGAAGAGCTGGCTTGGGATTCCACATCACCATCATCCTTGAATTTCATTTTGTCGTTCTTCTTGACTTCCTCTTCGTACCGATGTAGGAGGCCCAGGTACTTCTTTGTATAATCTTCGTTAGTTTCCATCTCCCTGAGAAGCTCGTCCTCGGAAACATCTTCTTCCAACATAATATTATAAATCTCGCCATCAGAAATTTTCATAGCGTCATAATTCCCTTGAAGGACATCCCAAACTATTTTCACTTCGGCGAGATTTACCTCGGCTTCATCCAGCAACTTTTCAATATCTCTCAACTTTTTCGAAAATGCGGTGCGTACAACTTTCCTGTGCTTTCTTTTGGAATCCATATCAACGGCGATAATTGTTCCAAACTTGGTTCAAAACCACACTCGTTCGCCTAAAGACCTCACGGCGACCCGGTGCTTCAATTTTATCGCCTTCAGCAAAGTCCAAAAAAGCACTAAAACTTGACCCAACGTGTTAAAAACTACAAGTCTGCTAAAAATGTCCTGTCACGGTCGCCACTAATTTTGTGTCGCGTTCCGAAGAACTACCCGTCTCAACGTACTTACGACGGTTCGAAGATTAAAAGGCCAAAAATAAATTTTAACCCTTTATTATTGCAGACTTGTCTAATCAAAACAGAAAACAACGTTGGGTATATGCACGACGAAACAAAGCAGTCTTTTCTTAAAAGTTAAAACAAAACGCCACTTCGGCTATCCGGTATAAAACATCCAAAAAAAACTCAAAAATTGCTGGTCGATAAATACAAAATACAACTCAGCTCTTCGATTTACTCAACGGGACTGATACAATGCCGGTTTCTAACCACGTGCTACTTTCCGATCAATACCAACCCAAAATAGGAGGGCGGTTTCTAACGTTGCTATTTTCCGATCAATAATACCAACCCAAAATACGAGGGCGGTTTCTAACTAAGTTGCTATGGTTTCGACAGATATCACAAGACAAGTAGACACGAGAAGATGAAGGTGTCATGTAACATTTTTTTGAAAATGGTTTTTTTTCGTGCAATATATTTTCATTTGGTTAAATTCCACCCTTACGCTACGCCCTGCTTGCATATTAGTTTAGATAAGTTCAAATTGAAAGAATAATCACTTATAATAATCATATCTAGTAAATTGAACCACGGCAAAGTCTGCATAGATAACTAAAACATTCATTGTATTTCCAATTGCTAAGCACTTCAAAATTCATTAGACTCATTTAGGTACTCAAAAGAGCAGTTGTTTACTCAGTCTTGGTTATTATCCCACCCTAATTAGGAAGATTGTTATTGTGATGATACGCCTCTGGCCTCTGGTTGTTTCTGGAAGTAGTTAGATATATATCTATATTATTGTATATGTGAAATGTTGTAGTACATAACGCCATCTATCGGTAGTATAATTGTATAGGTATAGTAGGGAGATCAGTCAAGAAATCAGTCAGTGGGTTGTTAATAAGCACTCTACAGGAAGTTAAGAATCGGTCGATGTGTAATCAATCTAGAGAAGTCTATAAGAAGTCTTCAATCAGTCTACAGAAGAATAGTTGTCAATATATGTGTACAAGCAGTGAAAGTTCTTTTTGTTGATTAACGGGATCCTGAGAATAAGGATCATCACAAAGCTATAATTTCATGTGGTAAATAACTCAAATACACTTATATATCGCTTAGTTTTTTTGATATGCAGATAATAAAGGTCTTACGTACTCAATTTGTCACCAATGAAAATGGTGAAGGTGTTATATAACATTCTAACAGATTTTTTCCAGTGGATAAAAGTGTCATGTGCATTCAAAACATAGGTTTTCATGGTACTTTATTTTCAGTTTTTCTGATATCTTCAGTTTTCTAGATACTCCAATCACCTATTAATGGAACTATCCAGAAAAAAATCACTCATTCATATTAACAAAAAAGTTCCTATCAAAAACCTTAGAATCATCAGTTTTACTCGAAATAATAAAAAATGTTACATGGCACCTTCATCCACTTGACTCGTGTCTTCATAACAAAACAAATTCCTAACCCAAATATCTCTTATGAATATTTGATATCTACTCTTTTTTCAGCTATGTTGTCATGTGCCCTGAATGATCTAAAGCGTTATGAAAAAATACCCGGAAAAAAAGTTTACTCAATTGCTAATCTTCTAAATCAACAATTCCAAACAACCATAATTCGATAAATGGAATTATCAGTTCTTCGTCACAAAGTGATTTGTGTCATCAAAAAAAAAATATTATTGGACGTAAATTTGTATTGAGGTCTACGTTTTGTGTTGAAATTTGGCAACATCTGACCGTAAAGTCAAGTTTCTCTGACGCTATTGTTTACAAAATGTCGTCTTGTGAGGTTAGGAAGTTACTATCGAGTTTATTTTATTCCTCAATTTCTCAGGAGAAAACCTAGCTTTGTGAATCATTTTCTATTCTTAATTGCGATATTCAGTGTTTTATTGATAAAACAATGCCTAGAAAGCCGGTAGTGTGTGACCAGAAAGTGAGATCAGGCAGACATTATGTCATTTCACCAGTAAGTAAACAAAAGCCTCTTTTATCATTGACAATTAAATGCTAAAGGTTATGATATGTGTCTTGTAAGTCTATGCTCGAGTAGGTATTTCAAGAGAATCGAACCTTCTCTCTACTGAGTCCGGGCCATCGAAAGCGCTGTTGCTAATTTGATGTCAAAATCAATATGATGACGTCAGTCAGGGTCAAGGTATATAACAGAAAAAAAGAGAAATTCCCATTTCCAGTTCTGACGTTCTGAGTGAACTTACGTAGTCGGCACGTGTCAGTGTCCCTTGTTTTGTTGATATTATTTATTACTGTTAAATATGATATTTTTAAAATTATTTGTTGTGTCTAGTGTGTTGGGCTGTGTTTTATCAGTGAAGTATACCAAACTAAGGCATCTACAAGTATGTTGTGTCCATTTAAGGCGGGATTCTCACTAGCTCAATAAAATTTTAGAAAAATCACACACCTATGCGATTCAGTAAAGCTGAATTGGTTGAAATAGCGTCGCAAAACAACATGACCTACATGCACTATACCATTGATAAGATATTGAGGCCTCGAGTTGTGGGAACTTTGTCCCATGACGAAGTGGCCAATTTCATTACCGATCAATTGAAAAGTTTGGATTTTACCGTGGACATTGATAATTTTCGGGAAGCTGTACCCATTTTTGGTGAACTAGATTTTTCTAATCTTGTTGCCACTTATCCGGCAAATGCAGAGAGATACCTTGTCTTGGCATGCCATTATGATATGAAATATTTCGAATCAAAGCCTGGATTTATGGGTAATTTCGCCACATTTTCCATTTTTTTTCTTGGAATATATAAATTATAAAAATTAAACATATAGGTGCCACCGATTCGGGTGTCCCCTGCGCCCAGTTGCTACATTTAGCCAACACTCTCAAGCCCCAACTTCAGAAGTTAGATTCGAATATCTTAGGCTTGAAATTGATATTTTTTGACGGAGAGGAGGCTTTCGAAAAATGGGACAATAAAGACTCTATATATGGGGCTCGGCATTTGGCGAACTTGTACAAAGACAATCGTACCCTACTGCGGAGCACCAATGAGGACGTGACGGAGTTGGAGAAGATGGATATGTTGGTGTTACTGGATTTGATTGGGCATAAAGATTGCCATTTTTATAACTATTTTAGTGAAACCAAGTTATGGTGAGTTGGTTTTATGTCATTGGAGATGATGGTCATTTATAATGCGTTTCCAATAAGTTATTTTGAAATGACCTACATGATTACTTTCATTTCGTTATCAAACTAAGTTTTTTATTTACGTTTGTAGGTTTTACCATCTAGCACGAATTGAAGACAGACTAGATTTTCTAAAATTATTAAGACCGCACACTGGTCGCTATTTTGTCAGACAGGACCTACTCAATGCCAACATCGAAGACGATCATATACCATTCTGGTGGAACGGTAATTAATTCAACTCGTGTCATAGGGTTTGTTTTGATGAAAATTTCAAAGGTGTTCCCATTCTTCACCTGATCCCTGTACCCTTCCCTAAAGAATGGCACACAGATGACGACAACAGAAGCATAATCGACTACGACACAGTGCACAACTTGAACATGATATTACGAGTATTTGTGGCCGAGTACCTATTTGGGTTGAATAATCAATAATATTCAGCTTGTCGTTTTACTCTTACTGATACTTTTGCAGTTCGACCAATGCTACTCACAAGGACGAGCTGTGATACTCAATTGGCGGCTACAGTATTATTTGGAAGTCTATATTTAATGTAAAGCTACACTTGTACTTAATCAGTATTTTAATAAAATTTTGTCGCTTAAAGCTCAATTTATTGCCTCTGTATGTCCTCGTCCACCACGCCTAGGGCGGTCAATTCGCGTAATACGCTCTGGAGGTAGCCAGAATCGGGATAACTATGGCTGGAATTGCCCGGGCCCATTTCAGTCTTGTGCGGAATGTTCCATGAAACTACGTCTTCGCAGCCAGTTGTATTGGATCTTGTTATCTGTGACACATAAAATGTGAAACTTACTTTAAATTTCTAACACTCACCGTAAAAATCAACTTTCTATGCCACGCCTCGTTGAGCAACCTCAACACCTTTCTGCCCCGAGGATTATCGGGAAGATAGGCGACTCTGGGAAAGCCAACAGCATAGAATTGTCTGCCTGGATTGGGATGGTCTGGACCCTGAATCCCTGATTGTATACTAATAAAAAGAAAAAAATTAAGTTTGACAGGATGTCCTAATTAGCGTGTTCCTACTACTACCTACTACTGCTATCCATGGAATGGTAAGTTGAATGAGAGAAAAGTTGCCGTTTTAAATGCTCATCCCATTTACAATGTTGCAAACAGTTTTTTAGTTTGCAAAATACATAACAATAGGGTAAATTGTAAATGAAAAAGAAATAAGTTGATGGTGGTTAATCGACTACGAAATATCATATACACAATATCTGTAGTTTCTGAAATACAAGGTGTTTCAAAATTGATCACGAAGATTTCAAGGGCATATCTACCAGCCCAAAATAAAGTTTTTTTTCTTGTATAAGTAAACATATGTCCTTATTTGCTTCGTTTTCGTGATACAGGGTGTCAAAGTAGTTTTTGGAAAAAATCGTTTTTGTATTGATCACTCAAAAACATTTGGCACGATTATTTGTCGTCGTAAGGGTATAATTTTTTCATGTGATTAACATGAAATTATTTATTCCAGTGGCGTTCCAAAGGGTAATCTATTTGATATTTACAGGTAAAATTATGATGCTGTTTTTGTGAAGGTTTTTCATATCAATTGAAGATGATGCTTTTTCAGTTTTTTGTCTTTTCAGTTTTTTCTATATCTAGCATTATTTTCAAGATAAAAATTAAAAACCGTTTCACTGCAAATACGGTGTCCTCTTTTAATTAATTATTCAAAAACCTTCCAGCTGATTTTGACAATATTTATTATTTTTCGTCATAAGGGTTTTTTTTTGGTGTGAATTAAATAAAATCATTTATTCCAATGGCGTTCCAGAGGGTAATTCAATTGATATGTATTGGTGAAATTATGGCACGCCACTGATTGTTTGAATTTTGTTTTTTTGCCTTTTCAGTTTTTTTTTGTATGTAGCTCCATTTTCAAGATAAAAATTTAAAATCGTTTTTCTGCATAAATGAGGTCCACAGAAACTGTTTTTGATTTTTATCTTAAAAACGAAACTAAAGTGCTGGAAAGTTGCTTTGTGACATGGAAATCTTCACCCAAAATCAAATTTCGATATTTTCGATACGGAAAGAGATATCGACTTGCGGTCTTCGAGAGGTCCTTGACCAATTCTTCGAGAACACTTACATAGTTGGAGTGGTGTATTTATCCAATTAATCCAATTTTTAAAAAAGTGGGTCATTCATATCCCTCAAACATTGACTAAATTTTATAGTCAATGCCCTCAAAAAAGGTCTTTTTCAGAGTTTCTCTCGAGAATCGCCATCTTTTTCCACACTGTTGCATTGGGTGGATTGATTTATAAAATCTAGAAAAGATCTAGGCACACATTGAACGTTATAGACTCCAATGGCGTGCAATAAAAATCTGCTTCTTCGAAATGATGTAATCTAAACCAAATTATTTGATTGTACATGCAAATTATCAGCCACTCTATGCAACAGTGTGAAAAAAACTAAATCAAAAATAGAAAATTAAAAAATGATACACTTTTGAAAAATTCCAAAAACGACTTTTTTTAGGATAGTCCAATATTCCAAAGTATGGAGAGAAAAATTTCCAATATCAAAAATTGGGAATCTGACATGACACCAAACTTTGCAAAAAAACCTGAACTTCATTGCCATCCCTGTATAGGTGGATATTCAAAATCAATGCACCGCTCCAACCATGTACGTGTTCTCGAAGAATTGGCCAATGACATCCCGAAGACCGCAACTCGACATCTCTTTTCGTTTCCAAAATATTAAAATTTTAATTTGGGTAAAAATGTCCATGTCGCAAAGCAATTTTCGAGCAGTTTAGATACAAAAAAAAGGAAAAAGACAAAAAAGCGACTTTTTTGATTGCTTTATTTCAAAAAAATATAAAATCTAGACAAAAAGCAGTGGCGTACGCGTACCATAGTTTAATCTATAAAATAATATCAATGGGATGACCCTCTGGAATGAATGATTTTATTTTAATCGCACAAAAAATTACTCTTATGATGACAAATAATCGTGCCGAAGGTTTTTGAGTAATTAATAAAGAAACCATATTTTCTAAAGAGAGTACCGTGACCGGGTACTTGCAGAGAAACGGTTTTTTATTTTTGTTAAAAACGAAACTAGCTACAGAAAAAACTGTGTGATTGCTTCATATGAAAAAATTATAAAATCTCCAAAAAAAGCAGTGTCGTACCATATTTTTACATATAAATATCAATAAATGATCCTCTGTGACGCCACTGAACTAAAATGCCTGATTTTATTTCAATCACTCAAAAAAATTACCCTTATGTCGACGAATAATCGTGTCTAATGTTGTCAAATTCAGTCAAAAGGTCTTTGAGTAATAGATAAAAAACGTAATTACACCCTGTTTTACGAAAACTTAGCAAGTTAGAACATGTTTATATGAGAAAAAAAACTTAATTTTCGGCTGGTGAATATACCCATACATATAAATGTTCGTACTCAATTTTGAAACACCCTGTATTTAACATAATACATTTGGGCCATTTTCACAATTTACCCTGTATCTGAATGGTAATAATAAACTACAACTCACTTATAAACAATCTGTATAGTCCGTGAATTACCAAACCCAGGTAAACTTCTGTCAACCACCCCCCATTCCATGGTACCCGACGGTTGATTGCCATGTTTTTCCCCATAAATACATCCACAAACCGAGCACTGTATGTGCAATTCAGTTCCAGCTTCTTGTAGTTCATTCAAATTGTAATTTAAACAGTCTAAATGCAACACGTGGTTGCAGGGTAGGGCGATTACTATGAGGGTGGGTTTGAGAATTTGTCGACAGAGGGGGCAGGGTTGTCGGGGAGCCCATTCACTCGGTTTGGAGATGCGCACATAGCGGGAGATCGTGGCGCTGGCTGGATCCAGTCCTGTGAATTGATTGTTGGAAAAAGATTGTCCAATTTTATTGGTTTTAGAAGTTTAATTTTTTTCATTAAAATTAAAAATATTGTTTGCGTAAATGATTTATTACTAGAGTTGACGTCATAATTGGAAAAACTCCCATAAACATTTGATTATTATTACAAATAGCCTATTGTTTTGCAATTATGGAAACATATTTCTTTACTGGTTCATTGTGATTTTAATACTTACCTAATCAAAATATTGAAATGTGTTTTCAATTCACAGTAACAGTTATGTAAGGAAAAACATCTTAAGCTTACCAATAATCGACGAAATATTATCCAAAACCTCGTCCCCACCATTACAATTGATCAAATCCCCCGAACCAGATGCTTCCTGACTCTCCCGACTCTCCTGGCTCAAATAAGTCGAAACCGTGTCCAAACTCGGCCTCCTGCCACTCTTTGTGCTGCTGCTGTCCGCATCCAACAAGGTGCGATTTTCAATGGGCGAATTTGCACCATTATTTGTCGATTTGTGCCCGAAAATGTTCAAATTATGTAGAATTACTTTAGCTAGATTCGAGGGAGTATCGGTTTTTTTCGTCTTTTTCTTGGACTGTTTTTTGTCGGTTGTTGAATTTAGAGCTGCACTGGTGCCGATTGGTTTGGGTGGTTGCGTGGGTGGGTAGGGTTTTTGGGTTGGGGTGTTGCGACGACCTATGTAGAAGTTTATTTCATGGAATGTATGAAGGAAAGGGTTGATTTCTGTGAATTTGAGTCACTAAATTAACTCAATTTTCAAGAATTACAGCAAACAATCTTTGTGAATCAGCAAAATTCAGTTTTTATAGAGTTTCACTGTAAATTAATGAGTTATAAAATAGGGTTGTGGATTTGACCGGTCAAAGATTTTTTGGTCAATTGACTGAAATGAATTTCAAAAATAAAATTAAAAAATGCAGAGGATGATTCTAACTATACAAGTAAATTTCTTATTTTGCAATTTATAAAAATAGTAATAATAGCTGTGTTCGCGTGTCAGTTTCGAACCAGTTTCGAACGATTTCATAACTAATTCGCATGCGCACCTGATGAATTATCGTGACATTTATCAACTGCGCACGCGAATGAGTTCTGAAGTGGCCCGGAACGTTTTCGTAACCCACACTCGAACAAAGCTAGTAATCTTATACATAAATGTGAAAGTCTGTATGTTTCTTTCCCCAAGGCTTTCGAACCGTAGCACAGAATTATCTGAAAATTTGCACATTAGCACATTAGCCTCTACCCAAAGATGGTTTAGGAAAAAAAAATAAAAAAGTCTGTGTCGTTAATATGTAGTTTCTATAGGGTATACGGCCAGCGAGAGGAAAAAAAAATAAAACAAGAAAAATGAAGTTAAAAGAAATAAAAAAATCTGTGTTATTATGATCTTATATACAATAAATGTGAAAGTATGTGTGTTTCTAACGCTAAGGCTCCTGCTAAGGCTTTTGAAGAGTAGCACAGAATTATCTGAAAATTTGCACAGTTATCAGCCTCTACCCAAAGATGGTTTAGGGACAAAAAAATGAAAAAATTAAAAAGTCGTGTGTTGGTGATAAGTAGGTTCTATGGGGTATACAATCAGCGGGAGAAAAAAAATTTAAAAAAAACATGAATTGAAAAAAATTTAAAAAAATGTGTTGTTATTATCTATGTACATTAGTTCTATGGGGTAGGTATACGGCCAGCGGAAGCAAAAAAAATTGAAACATGAAAAAATCTGTGTTATCATTATCTTATTTATAAACTAGCCTAAGTCCGACGCGGGCGACGCCGCGGGTTTAGACTAGTTTATTATAAAAATGTCTGCTTATTGTTAAAAGTCCATTTCGATACCTCATTTGGAGGATAACAGAAGAAGCAAGAGGTGATCAGATGGGTAGTAGCGAGGGTAGTATAATTAGGTTTTATTCAGGGGCACATTATTCAAGCTGTCCCAGATTAACTGGTCAAAATTTCTAGATTCTATGATGAAGAGCGTCGTTTTCAAAATAAAAGTTTCTTTTCACAAAAAAAGGGAACACAAAGTTGCTTGAATGTTCCTCCAGTGGAAACGTAGCTTGAAACTATAGTATGAACAATCAAAAACCATGAAAAAGAAAACAAAAAATATCAATATTTGACCGGTAATTAGTAATTAGGTGTTGGTCAATTGACCATGCCGACCTCTAGTTATAAACTTGAACATAGATCCAGCCAAATGTTTTAAAGATTTAAATTATGATAAAATAATGGTCAATATAAAAAAGCTTAACTCATTCAACAAATACATAAATGAACAATATGACAAACAAACAGACTTACCAGTCACAGTAGCCAACTCCTCAACCCTAACCTTGACCAAAGGATAAGGAGCTTGTTTGATTCTCCTCACACTCCTCACATAACCATTGGCCAGCCACATTTGCGTCAAATTACTAAAATTAATCACATACGGGAACCCCAAATGCGTTTTGCTCATATCAATAGTCTGGTCCCCCTTGGCCCAGGCCTCTTCAATCAAACACTGGATATCCATATCAAAAGCATGCCAATCATGATCGGAGCCTACACACTCCCATTTGGCCCCTTTTCCTGCAGGAGACGCTGGAGGGTAGCATTTTCTTCGTACAGGAACGCCGACATCTACAACCCCAAATTAGTCATTGTTTTGGGACGTTTATTGACTTACCGGAGTATTCCAACTCTTGGGTTGAGGTGCGTAAGTTAACGTAGAAGTTTTGCAATGTGGGGTCAGCGTCGGATAGTAGAACTCGCGTCAGCTGTTTGCCATTTGCCCTTTCCAAGTGTTGACTTACTTCGGGAGTGTAGGGCTTCCAGTAGCCCGTACGAATTTCGTACTCCCATACGACTACAGCGTGGCTGGACATTTTATGGTTTAGTCATTTTCGGTTGATTAATTTGACTTTATATTGCACTTCAATGGGGTTAAATTCATTAAACTATTGTTTATTTGTGTTTATGTGTCTACGTCATGAATGTTTATTGATTTTTTTTTTGACATTGGCATTTGGCAGATGATTGACAAGTAGGAAGGACGACAAATAATGTCGGCCCTATGACGTCATTGTGGTACCTACAATCCGGTGTGTGCAAGGCACCGATCTATCAGTGGTATAAGGTGTCCCATTTTGGGTACTTTTGCGGGGGGGCTATTATTCTTATAGATAGATAGTTGCGGTTTTCGCGACAGTGTGCTACTTTTTCGTAAAACTAAAGATGCCGTTAACAAAATTTTCATAGCTTTTTTAGTTTTTAAGATACAGGGCTAAACTGAAAATGTTGCATTTTAAGGTATCTATAACTATCAGATAAGTTATGGAAATGTGAAAACTGTTTCTTGTATAACTTTTCCCGTAGAACTCGATTCTGCTTTCGGAATTAGTATACAGGGTCAAGTCGAAAAGTTATCCGACCTAACTTTATTTTTGTAAATGGAACACCCTGTATAGGTATTCATAGTTCATAAGATTTGTCTTTTTTTACCTTTTCAAAGATATATAACAGTATGCACTTTTCGAAAGAATACGCACTCAAATATTACGTCGATGTAATTTTTTTTGACACTCTCAGAGTGATTGACTGTACTAGAATTTGTCAAATTCAAAAAAAAAAATAAGAAAAATAATAATTTTGTTTGAATTTTGTTGAAAATGTTTATTTTATTTCCAATTTTTAACTAATTCTAGTATAGGCAATCAATCTGAGAGCGTCGAAAAATTTTTCAATACTAAAAACACTCACAACTGATGTCCGCCGTATAGTATTTAAGTGTATTATTGAAGTAACCTGTAAAACAAAAATCTATTTTTCTCAAAAACGATTAGTTTTATCGGAACAAATGAACGAGCACCTTTTTTGATGAAAAAAGATCTGAGTATTTGAAAAAGTAGTTTTCACCTCTGTAAAGTGACACTTGTCTAAAATTGGACCCAAAAGGTTTGGTGGCCAGTCCGTTCCTGGTTCCCCCAACAATTTCAAAGATTGACTTCACCATGGTTTTATGGCTTACATAACATACTAAAATTTCATCAAATTATACAAGCCGGTTCAGATGTTAGAGCTAAAAAATGAAATCGATGAGTACCCCTTTAGGGCTCTGTATCTCCGTTAGGAGGCACTTTAGAAAAAAAAAGTTTCATGAGAAACTGGGGTTATTTTGACCTCCCCTATACGATTCCGAAATTATGCCATATACTTACCGGACGCCCTGTATAAGAGACAGTCATCACACTTTCCATAAGTTATCCGATATAGTCTAGATAGATACCTACCTTAAAATGCAACATTTTCAATTTAGCCCTGTATCTTGAAAACTAAAATAATGGCTATGAAAAATCTTGATAACGGTATCTTTAGTTTTAGTTTAGCACGCACTGTCGCGAGAACCGCAACTTCCTATAAAATAAAATGGAGATAGTTCGCAAAAGTACTCAAGTCTTATATCTATATATCGATACTAAATTATACAGGGTGTTTCAGAATAACATGCTAATAATAAAGGGGGTGATTCTTGGGCTCATTTTAAGAAAAAAAATTCATATGAACGTATGTCCTAAACGCCTTAACTTTTGAGATACAGGGTGTCAAAGTTTTAAAAAATAGATACTTTTTTTACAATAACTTTGTCATTACTGTAGATATCTTTATGAAATTTGAGTCATGTATTTTAGGCATCAATACTCATTCTTTGATGCACCAACAATTTAATTATTCTGACCAGTGCCGTCCATGCGGGTTTTGGTTTGCATATTTTTTGGGAAAAAAGTTAAGGCGTTTAGGACATACGTTCATATGAATTTTTTTTCTTAAAATGAGCCCAAGAATCACCCCCTTTATTATTAGCATGTTATTCTGAAACACCCTGTATATATCAAGGCCACACGATGAATAGTGGCTCCCAGCATCTATGGGCTGCCAACTAGGGAGCCAGACTCGGTTAGCTGGGATTGTGAACCGTTGTATTGTAAATCATGATTGAATTGGTATCCGAAACAAAAAAAACCTTAGAAGAAATACGGTTTCAAAAGAGTCTTCTTGGTAACAAAAAAGAACTTGAATGACAATTATAATAAAAGTTATGCCACTATATGTACTTCAGCAATTAATAAATCTGTAGAACAATCACAAACCAGTCAGCGTTTTATCGATTGGTCAATGTCAGTCAGAAATAGTTTGCAAACTACAAATGCTTAATGCTGATTAGCTCTGACTGGTTTGAAGTCAAAGTCAAAAATAGCTTTATTATCAAAAAACATGAAGTTGTTGACAAAGCCATCTTAATGTACACACTAGAGACAAAATCAAGGTAAAAACATTACATCTACACAGATAGTAGGCTAGAAGCTAAAATTGACATTGAACATAGAAGTAAAAGAGATTGATTGTTCTAGGAACAGACCTATAATGATAATTATTAAAAAGTGAATTCAATCCTGAACCAAATTTTTGTTCAGAAGTCACGGCAGGAATTTGAATTAAAAATCGATTGAAAATTGTAAAACTTTTTATTAGAAATATTTTCAATGAAGACAAAAACATGACAGTTTTGTTAACGAAGCTTTTTAAACTATGTTTATCCAACCCAATTTAAAAAAAAAATTGTTATACATATAAAAATTTGCTTAAGGTCCATAAAATAGAAAAAACTTCGTGAAACATGGAGATCAATAAATGTTAAAATAAAATTAAGGGACAGTCTTTGCAAAAGTGAAAGAAACGAAAATACGACCAATGCCCGTTCTAATGAATCCAACATTGTAGCGCGGTCGGATAAATGCCACAACGTAACTTTGTACATAAATATTAAAATTCAACTATTTATAATAAAATATTCACAAGTACCTTACTTATCAATCAACAGATAAGTATTATTCACCTATACAATTTGTCCTAAACTAATTGAACAAGTGAGATTTAATTTTTCCAACAGTTGCAAACACAAGGAAATCTACTAAATATATCACACACGATGCAGAATAACTGCTTAAATGTTCATTTAGTCCAGCCTATTCAGTGCTTTTTCTAGTAAGTCATTTTGTACTGGGGAAGCGGGTACGGGGATATTTTTTTCATTACACTTAACAATACCATTGAGAATTTCATCAAAGCTCAAGAGTGCCTTATCGTCTGATAAAAACAAATCAGCATCGGGTGAAGATACATTTGATAAAGTCACTTCCGAGTCGTCCAGAGCTGTCGCCATGTCGCACGACACTTTTTCTATGCCGTACATGTATTCCCGTTCGCCATCTTCATTGTCACTTTCATTGTCTGAGTGGGGCCGATTTTCTTTACTATCTTCTTTGTTTGATTGCTTCTTCTTGCTTATGTAAGTTTTTTCCACTTTCAACCCCATTTGCTCCAATCTAATAAACTACATGAAACATACTGATAACAATGATACAAAAAAACTCACCTAATAATGGCAGATTTTTCAAAATAGTCCATATTAACTACATGCGTTTGAAGACTGTGGTTTTCGTCCTTGACCAAGTCTGGAACTCTGTTTCTTAAACTAGCTAAAGTGTACTGAGCTTGATCGTCATTTGGTGCGTCCGATTTGCAACTTATCAACCGTGGATCGGGTGTATCTCGAAGAACAAGATAAAAAGCTGCCATATATTCGGAACATGGTTGTAGTTGTTCCCAGCTTAGACCAGAAACGTCCAGAGCCACTTGTTTGCCATACATGAAGTACATTGCTGCGGCTGCTAGAGTACTGTAAGTGAATTTCAAAAAACCTGCAACAAAAATCACACATCTTATGACGATCAATGATACCATTGCTAAAAACGTCGGGAAAAAAACGGTGGAAATTCAAGCACACCTTTATCATCAACATCAAAGATCGATAAATTAACTTTTTAACAAAACACCTCAAACCACAGTGAAAAAATAGTTGAAGGAAAGTAGGTAGGAACATTATATGAAAACACTTGATTAGATCTAAACAAACCCTGAGAAATGAAAGAAAAAAAATATAAAGAAACGAAATAAGAATTGCTACAAAACAATAAACAAGAAACAAACATCATCCAAAATAAGTTATAAAAGGTGCAAAGTATATTTTTTCTCACCTGGATCCAAACTAAAAGCATCAATCATCTGCGAAGCCCTCGTAAACTGATACCCCGAATACTGCGGAAACAAAAAATTCCTTGCCGCATCCTGATGCATTCTCCTTCTAACCACACTGGGAGCTTGAAAGTGAATCTGCATATAAAGATTCAACCAGTCGCTTGGCGTCATCACATTCAAATCCCATCCAAGACTGTTCAAAATCAACAGCTCGCAATTTAGAATTTCCTCTGGACTGCACGCCCCATCGCAAACGTACGAGAATTCCGATAGTCTTGGAGGGTAGACTTCTTCCAATTTGGCAGCCAAAAAAAGACATGTCACTCCGACTAGTTGGAGTTGGTTTTTGGGTATGTCCGGCCGTAAAGATAAAAAGCGGTCAAAATAATCTACAGTTAAATAATAAGTGACTCTTCGCAAGTGGTAAACTTCGCACACTTCCATCACCCAGTCCAGCAAAATGGCCCTCATTCTGGGCATGAAGTTGGAAAAGTGTTCAAATAAACGGGGGTTTCTCGAGTTGAGTGACGCTTCTTCCTTGTACACCATGTACATCCATACTTCTTTACTGTCAGCCCAATTCATCAAAGGCAGGGGAACTTTTCTGCATTTTCTTGGCGAGCCAAAGTCTTGTTTGCAACTATTTTTTCTCTTGCCAGTTCGAGTGCGTGCTCCTCTTCCATCTTTTCTGGAATGTGGGGTTTTATGATCTTTTTCCGTGGTGCATGTTTTTTTGGAAGATGAAGGGCCCGCAATATCAGTGTTGTCTGAATTTTCCACATCGGGCAAAGTGTCTACGTCAGTTTTTTTTTCGCTGCTCTCCAGAAGATTTTTGTCTCTTTGCAAAGCATTTTCTTTGATGTTTTGGCCGTATTTGAAGCCCCATACTGTTTGTTTTGTGTGAATTCTTAGCAGTTCTTGGAAGGGGATTTTGGTTGATTCTGTGTAGTTTTCTTCTTCTAGGCGGTTCAGTAGGTCTGTGTTTTCTGTGTCACTTTCAAATTTTGTTTGCTTGGGGGATTCATGACTCATTTTACAATTTTCTGTTGAGAGAAAAAATATTCAGTCAAGTGAGCACAGTACTTTTAAAGGGGTGTATCTTTGACTAATTTCAAGACAAAAAGTTCATATGATGAGTCCACAAACTATTTAATTTGGTTTTATGCTTATACATTTGTATTTTGGTAATTAACAAAATTTGAGATGCTGGGGATATTAATGACGAGAAGCTCAAATATCAACTTGGTTTTTTGTTTAATGTTAAGAGGGCGCCACACACAGTGTTGTTCCTGAATTTAATTAACATTTTTGTGTCGCATTGTATGTCATTTTTGACTATGCACTCAGACCTAATCTTCATTCAATTTTACATTCAAAACGTAGTTTTAGTATGTGTTGATAAAAACAGTCGTATTGGATAAAAACGGGTTTGAGGTTAAATCTGCGTCGGAATTTTTTCACTTGAATTATTTCCGAGTTTTTGAAAAATAAGCGAAAAAATCAAAATTTTTATAATTGACACAAAACAAACTTAGATCATTTACAAGACTGAGACTGAACCAGTTAATAACATTTACGATAGTTGCTGCAAATGACACTACTGAAGTGTGGCTCCATCCACCATCCATCTTTCCGAATTATTATTTTTATGCTATTTTCACTGATTTGGTGATAGTGATACATAATATAATAGTGTACCATAGCACATGACGTTAAAAAAGTTTAAAAAAAAACTCGGAAATGATCCAACTTCAAAAATTCCAAGGCAGGTTTTTTTATCTGGTTTAACTTCAAACCCGGCTGATTTCAGCGACAAACACTGAAAGTATACCTTTTATATAAAAAATTGAATGGAGTATAGGTCTACCTAGTCAAAAATTACATACAATACGACCGAGAATACGACATAAAAAAGATGTGGTTAACTGACAGTACCCGGCGTCAAGGCTTCGCTCGCAATTATTTATGAATGTTATCGAATAACGTTAAAATCTACACTCATATAAACTTGGAGAACGATGAAACACATGTTTTATTAATTTTATCCAAGATCACCATAATGAAATTTCAAGTCGATGTGACCAAAAATACATGTTTTCCATTTATTTATGATTTTTCACACCACCCCCTCAAGGGTTGCATTTTAAAGAACGACGAAACACGTGTTTCATTGATTTCATGCAAGATTATTAATATGAAGTTTGAAGTAGATGTGACCAAAAATACAATTTTTCATTGATTTATGATTTTCCACACCCCCACCCCCCAAACCATCCACCACCATAAGGATGTGACTAAAAATACGTTATTTTACCTTGTCCTCGAATGTGTTCTGAAATACGAGGTCAACAAATGTTTTTTTCCACCCCATCTCCTTTGAGCCCGACTAGGCCCTAGGGGTTGAATTTTGAAAAACAACGATATATGTGTTCAATCAATTTCATTCAAGATCAAGATTGTAAACATGAAGTTTAAACATGATGTTAACAATAACACATAATCTTTCATCAATTAACGATTTTTTCCACCCACTCCTTTGAGTCCGAATTTGACCCCCTTAGAGGCTGAATTTCGCAAAATAATGTAACACGTATTTGATTAATTTCATTTGAGATTATTTATACGAAGTTTCAAGATGATGTTACCAAAAATACATAATCTTTTATCAATTATAATGATTTTTCCGAGGATTTTTCTCAGATCATCTCCTTCGAGCCCGACTTTGACCCCCTTGGGAGTTGAATTTCAAAAAATAACGAAACATGTGTTCAATCAATTTCATTCAAGATTATTTATGTGTAGTTTTAAGTTGATGTGACCAAAAATGCATAATTTTTCATCAATCTATGAATTTTCCTACTCCCACCCTTTTCACCCTCTCAGGGGTAAAATTTCGCCAACTCCTTTCTTAGCACCCCCAAAAACATCTTTTCAAAATTTCATGGCTCTATCTACATATACAGGGTGTTTATTAATTGAATGCCGATACTAAAGGGTGATAATCCTTAAATTATTTTAAGACAAAAAGTTCATATGGACATAGGTCCGCAAGAGCATAGATTTTAGGATACAGAGTGTTCAAATTTAAAAATAATTTTTTTTTTATCATCACTTTGATACTATTCCAGATATCTTTTTGAAATTTGGTACACGTCTTCTATGCATAAAAATGAATGGGAATGTTAGAGAGGGCGCATCTGATTTAAAAATATTTGATGACACAGCAGGGTGTCAATGCAATTGAGTAGATTTTATTTTTTTAAGCGAAAACCATGCGGACGGAAAAAAATCAAGAGAACAGATTGGCTCAGAAATAAATAGAGATTTTAAAAATGATTTTTATTTTGGAAGGAAGCAGTGGCGTACACGTTTTTTCTCCAAAAATATTGAGTGCAAAGCCCGTACGGATGCCACTGGTAAAAATAATGAAATTGTTTGTACATCACAAAATGCATATTGAAGCCTAGAAAACGTGTACCAAATTTTATAGAGATATCTGGAATAGTATCAAAGTAATTATAAAAAAATCATTTATTTTTTAATACCTATTTCAACACCCTGTATCTTGAAAATTAAGCTCTTGAGAACCTATGTTCATATGAACTTCTTGTCTTAAAATCATCCAAGGATTATCACTCTCAAGTATCGGCATTCAATTATAAACACCCTGTAATAGTTTTGGTTCGGCGTTGATTAGTCAGTCAGGACAAGGTCTTTTATAAGTATAGATTAAATTCAGGAACAACACTGCATGTGGCGCCCTCTAATATTAAACAAAAAATTAAATTAATATTCGAGTTTCTCGTCATCAATATTCGCAGTAAGTATTCCGAACTTCGTTCAATTGCCATGTTTATTAACAAAAATATAAGCAAAAAACCCTCGAAAAAACCAAATAAAATAGTTTTTTTGAACGCCCTATATCTCAGAAACCATGCAGTTGTGGATCCATGTTCATATGAACTTAAAATCAGTCACCCCTTAAAATGTTTACAAGTAGGTAGGTACCTACTTAATTTACACCCTGAATTTATTTTAATTTGATGAAATTGAGATGAATAATCAGATGAATATCTTGAAAACAAAGGTTCGGTTAAGTTGTAAGACAGAAATGAACAAAAAATTACAACCAATGTCTAACTGTGGTAAAAGTAAATCAGTATAACATCGATCATGTCATAACCGTTATATCGTGCGTTATATAATTATTCAAACGGCCTCAAAAGCTTGAATTTATCATAAAAACCCCTTCAAAGCAACAACTTTGCACGAATTAAACAAACGGTAGCGATCAAATTGCAAAATACTTTAAAATATTTAAATAACCACTCATCAGTAAATATCTCGGTGATGCATTTAAAATTTAAAGGTCCAATATTTATAAATAGATTTGAACATTTTTTTGGGTCATGGAAACATGTTGGGTTGCTATGGGTCATCGGATTGGTATGATTGACCATTATTGCGATCAAAAATTACAAATATGCTGCGAAGGGTTGTACAGAGATGCTTCAAAACGGCCCTTTCAATGCACATTTTCTACGTTCAATATGGCGAGGAAAAAACAATTAAAAAACAGCTTTTTGCTGTGAATAGAAGCAGTAGGTTTATTTTATGGTTTAGTCAAGGGAGAAATTGAAAAAGTGTCTGGAAGGTACGAATAGGGGGTCATGAAAATAACTATACCACACCTTCATTTTAACCTAACCTACCCAAAATTGCACGTCGGTTTTTTAGAAAATCAATGAATGGAAACCGTTTTTGACGATTTCCACGAAAAGCTGCAATATTAAGCCGATAAGTAACCAATAAAGAAAAACTCACCAGGGGCTGATTTTCACAAAACTGATAATTTTCTTGGAAAGCACACCGTTTTTGGTTAGAACAAGGTTGCAAGGAATTACGAGTTTAATAAGGAATAATCAGGACCCAAAGGACTTGAATAAGATAGTAGAAAGAGCAATAAAGGATTTGCTACGTGGAACTTTAAAGTAGCCAACCTCAAATAACCCCAGCACCCCGTTTTTACCCGCCAAGTCAAATAAAATGGACAGATTTTAGGCGGGCTATCTGTTGCTGCTGCGCGTTGCTAACTTCACACTGGACCTTTGTAATCCGGTTTTCATCAATAAAAAGCCACTTTTTACTATTAAATCTGGTACCTAGTTAGTTTTTCTTCAATAAATGAATATATTCAAGCCAAATAGAAGCAATTGGTAAGGGTATAAAAGGGTAAATTTAGCGCCAAAAGTTGTCGTCATGTTGGTTGCCTACCTTGATGCAGCTACAAATGGTCAATCACAACAAACAAAAACACTCGATTTCTCACTTAAATCCAGAAACTTTCACGCACACTTTTACTTCGTTTGATACAAGGAAGTTTCCGCTATATAAAGTCACAAAAAACACATTTACTTTCATTTAATTTTCAGTCGAAAATGTAAAATTTGTTGAGCGTTGTTCGGCACTATGAACACCTGTTTTACAGCTGACTAACTGTCAAAACACGTATGAAGTTTGCTCGGTCCTTTTAATCCGCTGACGTCACATGAACTTTCGGAAGGTGGCAAAATGATCCGACATTGGACAACACTGTTGTCAAACCTACTTTTTTTATATTAAATTTTCTGATTTGGTACAAACGATAAAGGATTTTTATTCACATACCACGAAGGTCTACATATTGACTTTTTCAGCAGCCTCTCTTGAATATCTCCTGATTCCGTTATCTCGAGGATTCTCTTTTTTGTTTTTTTTTCAGTTTGTATAAGGATATAGGGTCTGGTCAGTTTCGTAAACAGTAAATAATGTCGACGGCTAGAGGTCCCATAACAGGAGAAAAATGGACTGAAAATTCAATTTCAGGACAAAAGGTCACTTCTGTTTGTTTTTGTGATAATCTAAGTTTGATATAAAGGGGGATCAAAAAACGAAAATGTGAAATACTTTTCAATGTACCCTTATTTTTTTTTATGAAGCAAAGTTGCAAATAACTAATTCTGAAATGTCAACTTGATATTCAATTTTTTTTTGTTGGTAGGTTGTGGGTATAGGTATACTATTTTCCCAAATAAGGAGGGCCAGTACGGGATATCTCCATAACCATGAGAGATAGAAAGTCGGTTTAATGATCCGAGATAAGAATGTAGCGGCTTTTGGTGCACGATAATATGTCGCTTTGAAATCTTAAAGTTCCTAAAACGAACGAAAAAAACGATTATTATTTATTTATTTTTTTGCTGAGTTGATTACAAAATATAATAAATATTTTTGATTTGCCACTTTGCTCCAAAACGAAAAATTAAGGTAGTTTACTCTTGATATTCACTTTTTATTGTTTCAGATCTAAAGTATATAGCAATACAATTTTTGGAACAGGCTGAACTTTTGATGAAGGGTGATTTATTTTTGTCGAAAAATGTTCAGTCAATTTATTCTCTTGGAACCTGCTCTAGCCGTGGACATACTATGAAGTATGTTCGGATAAAGATACGGAGTGGCGGTATCTCGATAATGGTGAACCGTAGAGGTTTGGGAAAAAATCCTTATGGGAGTAGGCAAATTATTTTGAAGTTTGTCATTTGACCGCTAGAGGCGTAATCAACTGCGAAGAAGACCCATACAATTCAAGCTGTTCTCGGAAGATACTCGATAATCTATAAATTTGAAAAGGTCATTTTATAGCCTATATATATAGCTAGGTAATACCGAACATAGTATAATAGACAATAAGCGTTTTCATGGAGAATGGTATCATGAGACCATTCCAGTTTGGTCTGTCATTAACGTCACTTTCAGCCAATCGGCGAGCTACAAGTGACATTAATGACAGACCAAACTGGAATGGTCTCATGATACCATACTTCATGAAAACGCTAAATATATTAAATAAACAATATTATAATGTTTATTATACTATGTACCGAATCAGTTTGCGTTATGACATTTTTCGTATCTGTCATAATCAGAAAGGTATGTCAATGCAGCTTTTAATATTTGAATTCCAATATCTTCTGAACCGTTTAACCGATTTGAATACTTTTGTCCTTATTTGAAAGAGAATTTTTATGGTCCTTTAAAAAAATTTTTTTGTAGAAACCTCCTAGTCTAAAGCAAATACCCTAGAGGGCGTTATTTGCAGTGATTATACATGTTGCGATTTTTGGAAAAATGTTAAATGAAACGGTATTTCCTATATTTTTTTGCCAGGCTCTCACCCTCAATCAGCATGAAATAAGCTAAATTCTAGTGAAAACCGCCCCGCGATATCTCCATAATAATATTTCTATACCTTTTGAAGTTCAAAATGGCACTAATCAAAATCAAAATGGCACTGATCAATTTCAAATTGACACTTGATAAGATTCAAATTGAATTTGATTCAATGTCAATTTGGAATTATTGCATGATAAGTGGATAAGTGCCATTTTGCTTTTGTTTGATGATTATTGTCAACTTGAAATTGAAAATATCAATTTGGAATTATTGATTAATGCCATTTTGATTTTGATTAGTGGAAATTTGCACTCGAAAAGGTATAGCAATATTAACATGCATGGGGATATCGCGCCGGGCGGTTTTCACTAAAATTTAGCCAATTTCATGGTGGTTACGTGCCTGTCAAAAATATATAGGAAGAACCGTTTCATTTCACCTTTTTCAAAAAATCGCAAACATGTATAATCGCTGCAAATCACGCCTTCTAGGGAATTTATTTTGAACCAAAAGGTTCAACAATAATGTCTGAAGGGTTCAACGGTTATAAACATATCCACAAGCGCCCCTTGAGAAAGGCGGAAATAATTGGAAAAATCCATCCAACTTATTTTTGATTGATAAATACAGGACTGAAGTTGTATCCACTAATCATTGGACACCTGACACCCTTTATTTCTTCTTCTAGAGTTAGTAAAGTACACCAGTGATCAGGAGTTTCCAAGGCTTATATGTAATTTTCTATGTTTGTATAGGGGAACCTTCGATTTGGGGTCGCCCTAATGGCTAAAGCCTATAAAGGCCCTCCGAGGTGTCACATGGAGCAATGTGGAGGCTTGAAAGTCCATTGATTTTCTTTCTCTAAAATGCTCTTAGGCGCTGCAACCACACAACTAGATTTTAAAGTTACTCTGATTGTGGCCTTTTCTGTAGGTACGTAGGTACTCAAAAAGATGAGGAACTCGAACTCCGAATGATTCAAAAAGACAAACAAAAGTAAAAGTATATTATGACACTGCGAAGATGCCTTTGGTGGAATTGTATCGGTTTTTTGCCCTTCGGTTTGATGTGCATGGAGTTTCCTATAGATCAACTCCCATATAAACAGTTTTTTTTTAAACGAGAAATAATAAAATTATTAGTCAGCTTTTGGAACCACGCCCAAGAACTATTATTTGGTTAAGATATGACATTCTTGAGATGAGGCAACAGTGTATCGAAGTGTGTTTCCTCTTTCTCCATATCTAGACTTCTCGGTCTAGAAACGAGTACAAAAATCATTCCGCTACTAACAGATGACGATGACGCCCAAGTCAAAAAGTCAGCTGTATAAAATTGACCCAGTTGCGTATTTGTTTATGTCGTAGCTGGGTGTTGTTTTAGTTTAATTTAAATTAATACGATTACAATGACTATTCGTTATTCACCGACAACCATTAAAATGTATGACAAATGTAAATTTAGATGAAAAAATCGATTTCCGCCAATACGACAGCAGCTAATTAAATGTGCGTTTTAAGTAAACCCAACGAGATGTGGTTTTTAGCCGATTTGTTTCCACCGTTTGGCTTGACCACATTCTCGGGAGCTATTTTGGTTTGTTTCTTGAGTTTTTATGTTTTCAAAAAACTGAGCAGTTCGGATGGAGTTGTGTCTGTGAGGGATTCCTCTAAAAATCACAGTTGGTCTCCCATTAATGTTACAGCTAAGGTAGGCCTTGCTATGCTAGATATAGTTTGTTAGCAATGTATAGGTATGAAAGAATATCAGCAACAATATAAAACACGTGAAACTATATCGATTGTACAGGGTGGTCATGCGAAAATCAGAACCTCTTATAAGTTTGTTATTTTTC
Organism: Orchestes rusci; assembly: GCA_958502075.1. Taxonomy (NCBI): domain Eukaryota; kingdom Metazoa; phylum Arthropoda; class Insecta; order Coleoptera; family Curculionidae; genus Orchestes; species Orchestes rusci. Next base: position 34,256,787 of record OY293309.1, read on the forward strand.
AAGTTACGAAAAATAGTGTGGACAAATGTTGTAGTTACTTACTACCTAGTATATATCTGAAGTTCGCGTCACAAAGATATGAAACCTCGAAACTATAACATACGTTTTTTAAAATAGAACCCACTGTATATTATTACACATCTAGAAAGAGCTAATTTTTCTGATTTCAAAAATATATAGCTTGATGCCTTTCTGACAAGCCGTTTGGGAAATATTTGAGTCTGAAATTTGAATATTTTGTTTTAATCTACCGATAAAAATAATAACCGAACGAGTCTGGGGCCGGATTATTCCTTGTACTGTGGAATTCCATAGCGACACGACGCTCTCTGTGTAAAATGATGGGAAAGCGACGTGTTGCTAGAATTCCACAGGTACACGGAATTCGGTCCCTGGAAGCATCCGTCATCATCATTCATCACGAAACACCATATAGGATATATATAGGAGCAAGAGGGACAATAGAATTGCCTCCAAATAGTCCTGTGACCTCACCTGTGTGACCTGTTTTTCGTAAATAACAAAGTTATAAGAGGTTCTAGTTTTCGCGAGACCATGCACCATGTACAAGGTTATTTTCAAGTTGATACATTCCCTTCAGTGTTGCCAACTTTTTGAATGAGTTAATCCGTAGGAAGGATGATGAAAATCCGTAGAAATCCGTATTTTTTTTTTGTACCGGAAATTAGTTGAGTAAATTATTTTTAAAATCAAATAATGCTAATTAATAGGTTTCACATACAATTTTGACAAAAAAAGTTTAATTTATTCAGGATGTATGCAACACGAGACACAATACACACAATAATATGCTTCTACAATGCTTTTTTCTGAAGAACATAATAGATGACAATGACAATGACAATTCCACTTTTGTGTTGGCTATGTTAGACAAAAAATCCCCGGTATCGAGGGAGTATCCCAGCGGGCAGCCTAGGCGTTCCAACTTAAACTATTTATATAGAATTCATTCAGCATTGCTTGTAATTTCTCCGAAGTATAAAAGTCCGCCAAGAGGCGGCAATCGTGAGCAAGCTTGAACTTTCATGGAAAATAAATCTTTTAAGTACCTATTTAATTCAACTAATTTTTATAAATAAAAATATCTCTTTATCTTTAATAATTTGTACTGAGCAATGAGCATGCTTGTGTTTTCCGTGATTATAGTCTATGGCAAGTGAAGTCCCAAAATCCGTAGATTTTGGTTCTATATCCGTATATCGGAGAACAGATTGTAAATTCCGTAGATCTACGGAAAAATCCGTAGGGTTGGCAACGCTGATTCCCTTGTACATTCCTTTTGAAACTGTATAGGTAAAATGCAAGAAAATAAGAAAATTTTTTAAATAAAAATTACGTCCGAAAATGCTTCTTTTCCGAGGTATAAGAAAAAATTGCCTTTTTTATCCAGATATTTCTACAAAATTTGGTACACGTCTTTAAATGGTTGCAAAGTTGCGCATTCTTATGCTCAACAAAATGCCATTTCGAAATTTTAAAAATTCCAACTACCTACTTTCCGAAAATATTCGAGAAAAATCGAAATTTCGCAAAAACGTTATTATTATTTTATTATTTTATTTATTTGAGAAGATAGGTATTTTAAAATGAATTGCACTTTTTCATAGCCATTTTTTCTCCTCTACAATATGGCGATATCAAATTAAAAATCTGACCTCTCGTCTTTGACCGGGCATCATTAATTTATTTTTTTTAAATACGGACCTGGATTTTTTATTTTATTTTTAGTTATCTTTTGACGTCTTTAAGGCACTGAGTTATCGCAACCGTCGAAAAAAATACTCATCTAAAAAATAATACCAGAAAGAATTATATACTTGTTTATTAATCTGAGATTATATACTCAGATTAATAAACATTTATTCATCTGAGATTATATAGTTATAGGCAACCCGGCCTTGTGTCTCAACACATACCTAGTTTGGTTCATAAATCCATCTTTATTCGACACGTTATTCTCATGAGAAAACCTGTATAAAACCAAACAAAACTAATTGACTGAACCAAAATCGAGATAACATCCAATAACGAGACATTTGATGAAATGAAATTAGATCTATATTCTATGAATGACATGGAAAATAAAAAAATTACATATAAAAAACTGAATCAATTTTTGCGAAAGTCTTCAAAAATATTGCCATTTTAACACATTCAAAATAACATTCAAAATAACAAGAATGGGTGAATAATAGTTGAAAATATTGAGGTTACTAAGGCAAATCATCACTCGTCATCCTCATCTAATCACCGCAATGCCTCAAGGATGTCGAGAGATAACTAAAAATAAAATGAAAAATCAAGGTCCGCATTTAAAAAAAAAAGTAGATGATGGCAGCTCGAAGACGAAACGTCAGATTTTCAATTTGATACCACCATCTTTTAGAGGAGAAAAAGTGGCAATGACAAAGTGTAATTTATTTTAAAATGTCTTTTCAATCAAATGCAGGAAATAATAAAAACGTTTTTGCGAAATTTCAGTTTTTTTCGAATATCTTCGGAAGTAGTCGGAATTTTTCAAATTCCAAAATGGCATTTTGTTGAGCATAAAAATGCGCAACTTTGCTTCCACTTAACCGACCCTGTATCTCTTATAATAACCAAGATGCCCATGCATGCAGTTGAATCTGTGGCACCCTGTGTACATATTTTGATGTTGAAGTTTTTTAAAAAAATTCTACCAGTGGCGTTTGAACAGGATTTGTATTTAATTTTTTAAAGAAAAAAAAAAAACGACACTGCTTTTTCTTAGAATCAATATTATTTTTGAAATACTCATTACTTGGGAGTTAATTTGGTCTCTTAATTTTTTTCGAAATAAGTTGTCCTTTAAGGAAAATTAACGATTTTGCCATGCATAAAAATGGCTTTTATTTTTTTAAACGGAAAACCATTCGTCATACGAAAAAATATCAAGAGATCAAATTAATTCCAAAGTATTTTTTTTCTTTAAACAAATTCAATACAAATCCCTTTCGAACGCCACTGGTAGAAATTGTTTAAAAACTTTAACATCAAAAAATGTGATTTGATGGTCAGAAGAAGTGTACCAAATTTTGTGGAAATATCTGGAAAGCTAGGAAAGTTATGATAAAAAGGCATTTTCTTCATAAGACTTTATATCTCGGAAACAAAGCATTTTCGAACATGATTTAATTTAAAAAATGTACTTTTTTTTTTGCAATCTATACTGCGTTAAAAGAGTTTTTTGGGTCAGACGAACTGGTTAAGTCTTAATAACCAAATCTCTACAGATGTGTGTTAAGTTGACAATTCAATAATCTACAGGCGTGGTACTGTTCAATCTGTGAATCATTTCTAATTCATGGAATCGGCTCATATTGCGACTGTTGCGGTGTCTGTGCAGACCCAGAATGCGTCAAAAAAGCCAATCAAACTTTACAGTGCAAAGCCATCACTAGTAATAGTGATGTCCAATTTCACCACTGGGTCAAGGGTACTGCAATTATTATATTCTAATCAATAAGTTGTACCAATACAATTTTTAGGAAATCTTCCATTGGGCGCAACCTGTTTCATATGTCAAGAGGATTGTGCTGTGGAGCCCGGACTAGTTGACTTTAGATGTTGTTGGTGCCAGAGGACGGTACATACCACTTGTATGAAACAAGCTGATGAGGTTAATGCTTTATTTATTTGAGTTATTGCCACTTTATTGCGTGTTTGAAAACCTCAACCTTTGTTTATATCACTATAAATTGTAGCACTGCGATTTTGGACCATTTAGTTCAATGATCGTACCCCCAAGTTGCGTTCAAGTGGCTCGAAGAAAAGGAACTTTGAACAAACATCTCCTGTTGAGAGGCGTAAAACATCCAGGCTGGGAGGCATGGTCCCCTCTGGTGGTTGTGGGTAGGTCTGTTAACTTTATTAAATCAATTTCTAAAGCCACATTGGTAGCAAACAAAAAATCCGGCAACTCCGATGGAGCCGTAGTCCTATCCGAATTCCGAAAATACTTAAACCCTGCTCAAGTGATTGATTTGAAGGAACGCAAACCTCCGGCGGCTTTGCAATGGTGCGTTTTATTGGCTCCAAAAGTGATGGTTCGAGTTTTGGTGGCTGGCGGGGATGGAACTGTTGCTTGGGTTTTGACTTCGTCGCATAAGCTGGACTTGGATGTACGTTTGTCAGCAACTTTACTGTAAACTTATTTTGATGTCACGTTATAGCCAGAGCCGCCTCTTGCCATAATACCTTTAGGAACTGGCAATGACTTGTCTAGAGTTCTGGGTTGGGGTAAACAAAATAGTTCCGAATTGGACGTTCCGCGTATCCTTGAAAACATTCAAACCGCCACACAGTCGTTATTGGATAGGTTGTTGTCTGTCTATCATTTTCATGTAACTGGACAGAAATAATTTTCAGATGGCAAATTGAAATCACATCCACAAGACACCTCGGTTTAAAAATCCCCAATAAAACATTTTTCATGTATAACTATGCCAGTGTGGGGGTGGACGCCCAAGTGGCACTTAGTTTCCATAATACCCGTGACAGTATTTTCTATGTGTATGGGAGCAGAGTTTTCAACAAGGTATGTTAATTTTATCCACCTTCTCCGTGTTAATATAAGTTTATAGCTGCTGTATTTGTGTTTTGGAACACAACAAGTGGTAACTGCCGGTTGTAAGAATCTGGAGAAACGGTTGGATTTGTATCTGGACGGAAAACTGGTTGAGTTGCCAGAGTTGGAATCCATTGTTGTACTTAATATATCTTCGTGGGGTGCTGGTGTTAATTTGTGGGGTAAATGGAGTTAATATATACAGGGCATTCTGAATAGCATGCACCACTATTGCTGTCTTCGAAATGGAAAGTGTCAACATTTTCGAGTCCTTTATTTTGAATTTTGAAATATGATAAAAATAGAACCGTACTAGTGATAATTCCTGATAAAAAAATTCTGTTGATGATGGTAAATTTTAGGAAGAATATTTAATGAAATTAGTTGGAGCTTTTCACACAAGATACAGAAGGAAAGTATCTCGCAAAGTAAAAAATTAATTTTGCGATACAGCGAATAGATCTTCGATTTTAATCAACAACAAAGACGACAAATCTTCTTCCATAACCACTGGCACTGTTTCGAAGATAGCAATAGTGATATCACTTAAAATAGATCTTCTGCACAGTCTGTATACGGTATAGATTATTTTTTGAAGGCTTGGGAGAAAATGGTGGAAACAGAACAACAAATTCCCGTCAGGATGGCATATTAGAAGTAGTCGGAATCTACTCTTCTTTTCATATAGCGCAGTTGCAAGTAGGTTTGAGTGAGCCCGTAAGACTCGGACAAGCCAAAACAGTGGAGGTAACTTGAGCGGTTAATTTTCAATGAATAATCTGCATTACATTTGCTTAGATTCGACTCAAAGAGAAAGCTCCGGTGGAAATCGATGGAGAACCCTGGGAGCAAAATCCTGGCGTCCTAAAAATCACCTACGTCAATAAGTGTCCTGTTCTAATAAATCAAAACAATTGAATAATTATGCATTTATTATGTGTTCAAAATATTTATGTTGTACACGTGTGTCGAAATAAAACTAGAAAATCTTCGGATATTTTATTGTCTATCCCAAATTACAATCATGTTCACAATTCTACTAAAATTTACATGAATAGAATGAAATGGAGGAATACATACATGTTCAGCTCGTGGAGAGTTAAGAGGAGAAAGGAGAAGAGAAAGCAGGGGATTGAGGACCCAACAGCCGAGCTGATCTCCGGCTGTGATTTATTCAATCACCTGGGCTTTCAGGGGGAGCCTCAATCCAACAGCTCTTTATTGGTGAAAAAGCTGTGACGGGTATCGCCTGCTGTTGTACAATTAATCGATTTTCACTTTCTACCAGCCCCGCAAACTCAATTCTATAAGTTAGTACAGTAAATCCGTGCTTGAAATAGGGTCATCTGAGAATTTCGGGAAATACGCAATTTATTTTTTCAAACTTTTGGAGGCGGTTCTTAGAAACTTAGCTCCCAGAGTTCGTGAAAATCGAACGTGAGCTTACTTCGCCATCTCTATAAGAAATGCGCCCATTGTTTTCCTAGTTTCTATTAGATTAATGATAAAATATCATAGAACCAAAGTTGTTCAGAATTACATTCTCAATTTTTTTTTTCTTAAATTAATAGTAGAAAATCTACAGGGATATTCCTTGATATGGCGAGATAGCGAGAAATGATATTGTGCACTCATTGCTTAACAACCCGTGCGAAATAAAAGGAAACAGGAGTATCACAAAGAACTACATTTTCTGATCCTTATCGAACATACAGACTGGAGTAATAGCTTTGGAGATTGGAGGGTTGAACTATAATAGCGTCATCCAATCTTTCGTGAAAAAAATTTTCCTGTCAATAGTAAAATTGGCGAAGTGATTTGATGAATTTTTCAAATCTGTATGTTACGGCAAAAACGTGGGGTAAGCGAGGTAGGATTCAAAATGATTACCCTGTGTAATAAAGATATCAATTATTGACAGTCGTAGAAAAAATCGTTAAGGTCGACCTTGTATTGATATCCTTCCCCCTTTAATGCCCAGTTTCTCAACATCAATATGACAGCAATAGTCAACTTAAGTGGGATTTATAAACTCGCCGTTTGCCGTTACCGTTAACGCTGACGTTTGACGTTCGAGATAAACATATGGACGCGCCTGCCTACATTTATATCATGCCGTCTGCCGTTGGCGCACCGCTAGAGATCGTTCATCTCCATATTTTGCCGTCCACCGTTTGTAGCTCAAGCCATAGGAAAATGGCTCAATAGGTTTTTGTTCCCATAATTCATATATTTATCATAAAATTAGGATTTGTACCAAAATATACTCGGGGCAGTCACCAAATCTCACTAAACTAAAGCAAATTAACTTCAAAGTAAGTAAAAAAAGAAATTCGAAAATCTTCGACGACAATCGACGGTATAAAAGTTTATAAATGCATTGGGCGACGGCAACGTTAGCGGCACCGGCGAACGTCAACCGTAACGGCGGACGGCAAGTTTATAAATCAACCTTTATGGATCCGATAACTTGACATAATAGGTGTGTTTTTTATCCTCCACTAGTGCACACGGATCTGCACCTTCTGTAGATTTTCAATTATTGATTTTGAGAAAAAAGTTTCAAATAAAAGTCGTTGGGTACGTAATTCTGCACAATTTTGGTTCCAGAATATGTTATCGTTTGTCAAATAGGAACGTCAAGATGGCGGGTTAAGCTCACTCTTGATTTTCCCGGAAACTCAGAATTAAGCTATTGAGAATCTCAATGAACTGGAGAATCCCGTCCACAAGTTGAAACAAAATGTTTGCATATTTCCCGAAATTCTCAGCAAAAGCACTGATTTATTGTACCAAGTGGAGAAAGACGAGTTGATCGTCTTTCCACACTCAGCATGTGTATTTTCGTAATATGTGCATTGGATTTTGGGTTAAAACTAGAATTGAATGTCAGTCAAATTGCATCATTGTTTTAAAACGTGGCTAAAATATGTGAAAAAAAATGCTTATAAAAATAATATGAACATTATCTACATGGGTCAATCATAACGTTTTTGTTAAGAAATCGTAAACAGGCTTTCTCAACTGACGTTATGACTTTTTTGCGATCCTACGCAAGAGGAAGTAAACCAATCTTCAGTTTGAAGCAACAAGCATCACTAAAACAAATCCTGTTAGATCACAATTTAAAGATTTTTCAATTGAGTCAACTATTACCATTATTTCTTCTAACAGCAACAAGTTATATTTGATATTCCGAAAGTGGGGATAATGGATTTTACAACCAAGAATGATAGGAAGGAATCCAGTTTTGAACTGTTCCTTTGTCAAATTATTACCAAATTAGAAAAAACCAACTCGGTAATCTAATTTTTGTGAAACATCTGATGAGAAGAATATGGAAATGAAATATCTCAAACACAATGCTCATGTTAAGAAAACACACTTTTCTGTTCATGGCAAGTTTTGATCATAAGCAATAAATGTGAAAATCCTGTCAAAAATTGCCATCCATACACCACGTGTTTAATATAAATTGAAATTATTACCTTCGTTCGAGTGGAAGTACTCGATAATTTTATTCAACAAGAACCTACCTTGTGTGCTTTTAAATAACAATCACTAAATCTATTTTTATATTACACTTGTTTGTATATTGTGAAGAGAATCAATTATTCATAAGCAAACCATGTTTTAGATCTGTACCCGTATTATAGAATGCTTCACAAATGATGAGCATTTATAAAGGCGTTCTATAGTCAAGGTTGCAATTATTTTCAATCGTGCTTCTCACTCACATCTCACCTATTTACCAACAACAACAAAACCACTTTTATCAGTCTAATGTCAAAAAATAAAATACTTTGACCAACCTGGAACATTGATGTGCATCGGGATTGATGGCCGTACAAAATAAAATAATAAAAAAATTGCTTACATACCGTTAATACAAGTGTGTGACAAGAGCGCGCTTTGTCAATCACCTGTCAAAAACAAAAAAAAAAGTGTCAGTTAACGGAATTGGCCAAAGAAAAAAAATGCACACATGCATTCAATAGACCCGAATCAAAAAACAATTAATGCATAAATAAGACATTTAAATAACAAAAAGTCAACAACAATAGTGATTTGAAGCGAACCCGAGCTTATACTTAGCAAACTAATAATAGTCTTAACTTAATTCAAACTTGCGGATGGTAAAGAAGAACGAGCGAGGGTGAGGGCGAAGGTGAAGATCATCTGAAGCGCGGCTGCATCAACATCGGCCCCGTGGGGAACATTGGCGCTCCGTACATCATTTGCGGCATTTGGGGCATTTGGATCATTCCTAGAAAACCGAAATTGCGATAAGAACGTGGTTGGATTGGGGTTTTTAAACGTCGATCGCCAAAGGAGGAGTATTGTTTTTACGGCAATTTTGCATTACCTACCTGGAATAGCGCAAAAGCAATAAGACAAACACATACCACAACCCCCTTTACCCAGTACACCAAAAGGAGATTAATTGCTGCTCGGACAATACTCCTCCCTTTGGATTATTTTCATTTATTCCAGTGGTTTTTAACCAGGTTTTGTGTTTAATAGTTAATTGGGTGAATATTCAAATAGACATGAATACAATGCAAGCCCAGGATCAGTTTGTTAGCATTTCATATGAACTAAATCGCCACCAAATAAAATCCAAATAAAAATTCTTTGGTGTGTATTTTTTTTTGGGACTAATGCATTTTTGACGCAAAGAACTAAGAGAAAAGATATAAAATCGGTGAAAACCACTGGTTTCTTTCTTCGCAGCACCGACCGTTAAGGTGATGATTAGTGAGTATACAAGTCATTCCTCAAATCTCTAAATCCCAACTAATAGGCCATTAATTCATGTCGTTAACCGCATTCATTTTCGATTCAATAAAACATGAATATATTGAGAAAAATGAAAGTGATTTACGAGGCTTGGAGTTGTCGGCTAAGGCACATCATAATACTCATGTATTTGCTGCGCAGGAATATCAAATCAAATGCATTAAGTACATAATGGAAAATATCATCAATCAATGAGAAAAGGAAAACAATCAACCATCAGACCAACCAACCAGACCACGGCAAAAACTAAAGCCAGTGACATTAATATTAAATAATTGAGTATATGGATGTAATTTAGAGCTACATTTGGATGATTTTTTAGTGCATTTGATCTATTGACAGTTGAATCAACAACAAATTGGTCAAAACCGTTTTATGCAACACTTCCCTCTATTGAGTTTATTAATGTACTTGTAGTGATTTTTATTCAACTATAAAACATTCTATGGCGTTTCTAAGGACATGATCTGGTTCTAATGAAATAATAATCCTCAATCGCAAAATTTTCCAGTTCATAAATTTACCACATTAATCAAAAATATAACAGTTCCATCATTTCATTTAAAAAAGATAATGTTATGTTAGTCGCTGGAACCTTTTGATCATCTTCTTATACATTTTGAAAGGAAAAAACGTAAACGCATTTTAATTAATTCAGTATATTGTTTAGTTCGATAGTGCAAATGTTTTGATTATAAATTAGAAAAAAAAAAAATATTTCCTATCAAATGTTTATTAATAAAAGGCAAACTTTAAAACATTTATATTAAACATGAAAATCAAAAAGACCGTTGAAGAAGAATGAGAAATACACAATAATGATAATAAACCGGACTAAATAAAAGTAAGTATGTAGTAATATAATATGATAAATAAAATCGATTAAATATTATGTACAAAATAAAATCAAACATGTAAAGACGAAAAAGTAACCGTTGCGTAACATTTCCGGAGGGAAGTGTTGAGAAAAAAGTTTGTTGTTAACCACCTGTAATTTGTAATAACAATATCCAAATGCCAGCCCATAATTATTGTAATAATAAATGCAATGCATGCTAACACATAAGTAGTGCGTGAATTTACTGCAGTACCTGTTCCTTTAAGTGTGTGTGTCGTACGTCCTTTAATTCCTGAATCCAAACAAAGCCAGATTCTGATTCATTTACACTCTGCGTACATAACGCACCCCGAGTTGACACGAAAATAAATTCAAACTTCTTCAGTTACTTAAGCCTATCATACCATTCCATAGAAAATAAGGAATTAAATATTGATGGTTAAATGAAATGAACAAGTTTTCTATGAAACAGTGTAACCTTTTGGGGCCAATCTGGATTAAAAGTGTCAAACATTTTCCAAACAATTTACTTTATTGAGCTCAGGAGATACTAATAAGCTTCGATAATTGATGAAAAAAATCTTACAAAAATAATGGAATTATTACAGTTCAATGGTGACTATATTTTAGCAAAAAAGTCACAATTTTTGAGTGGTGTGTTCACCTACCTGGAGGCATTCCTATGGGAGGTGGCCGCATCAAATGTCCCCCAATTAGAGGACCCCGATACATTCCCATTGAACCTGCCATTACTGGTGCTCCCGTTACCATTATAGGAGGACCTGCTGTTAAATTTCAACACGGTTTCAATAACAGTTACCTTCAGAAGACACATAGGTACAGATAACCTTATAACTTGCCACTCTCTACAGGGTGTCCCAGAAAATGAGTGAAATCTCTCGGATACTGGTAGAACATGAGAAAAGATGATAATAAGTTCCTATAATTCCTTTCCCTATAGGCCCTCCCTACGGAGATATGGCCCCTTTTAGGGCACTGGTGGAAATTTTGGCAAATTGCTTTCAAAGTACTCAATATAATTATTTGATGAAAATTTATTATGATGAACAAAACTAAGCACCTGTTAAAATAGTGTCCTTCTTGAAACACATCGACACTAGCCGACAAAATTTGAGGCAACTTTGATCCTGCATCAGTAAGGTAAACGCACTAGTAGTTGACCATTATAATGAAGGAAAAAAGGGTTTTTTTGATTTTACAATTGTATTTTATTATTTGTTTTTTGATTATGTAGTATACTTCCGTAGTTTATTTTGTTGTGATTCAAATAAAGTGGAGTTTTTTGAAATTGGATATACAGTTTTTTTTTAATTAAATTTCCAAAAAATCTTTGAAATGTATTAGTACTTGACACTTATTAGAAATTGAAAGATCTATACTTTTTCAACTTCAAATTGGGACTAAACCACTTAAAGTTGGGAATTAAAAAAATCAAATTGAATATGATCAATGATTAGTTGACGTATAATAAGTTTTACACCCTGTATGAAAAAGACAAACAAATAAATTTGGTTAGCTTGAACTTCAAACCACAAAAAAGATACAGGCTCATTCCGTATATAGGGTGTTTCATTAATATTGCGAAAAAATTCAGGGTGAATTTCCCCGCTTTATAATAAGAACTTCCTATAAACATGTATCCGAAAATGCTTCGTTACAGACTTCAGGGTATTCAAATTTTATTCTCATTTTTATTTTTTCTAAATAATATTTGAAATAATGTCGATCTTTTAATGATAATTGGTATTTAGGAGTTTCTTATCATGCGACATGCGAATTTGATGTTAGTATGACTCTAACGTGTAGAGGGCGCTACCTACACTTGCTTTACAGGATATGAATAGCCATAACTTTTTTTGGACGGCCCTTCATTATATTTTCAAGTAAAAAGACAGATTTCTTGATTATTCTTACACAGAAAATGTATATCTGTTAGAAGACTCTATGTGCAACCATTCTCGAGATATTTGGATTTTAAAAAAATACAGTTTGAGTTTGCCTGCTTAAAAACAAGAAGAAAATCTCCTATAAACATGTGTCCGAAAATGCTTCGTTACAGAGTTATTGGGTGTTGAAGTTTTTAATTTATTTAACTTTTTTCAGTTTCTTAATTTGTTTTTGTTTAAATATTATTCGAATAAGAGTTGTTGATAACATGACACACAAGTCGACTTTTATCTTTTTCACTGAAAATAAGAAGCAATCATGCGAAATATGTCATAACTTCTAGCAGGTTACATTCGTCATAATTTCGAAATCCTATGTATAATTAATTATTTCAAATCCAAATATCTCGAGAATGGATGTATGTAGCGACTTCTAACAAGTATACATTTTTTGCGTGAAAATGATAGGGAAATCTGTTTTTTTACATAAAAATATAAACAGGTTCGTCCAAAAAAGTTATTGCTGTTCATAACAGTAAAATACGTGTAGGCAGAGTCCTTTACAAGTTAGAGTCATACCACGATCAAATTCGAATTTCGCATGATAAAAAACCCTCAATCACCAATTTTCATCAAAAGATCGACATTAGTTCAAATATTGTCTAGAAAAAATCAAAATGAAAATAAAATTTCAACAGCTAGTAGCTGTAATGAAGCATTTACGGATACATGTTTATAGGAAGTTTTGTTCTTAGTTTGAAGCGTGGAAACTCATCCTGATTTTTTTCGCAACATTAATAAAACACCCTGTATATTGACCCACATGATGAGCTCTATGGAGATATGAAATTTTTGTCAATATGAAAATTTTAGATATTAATTTGAACTTTTCAAAAATGTTATCAGAAAAACCAAAGACTATCGGAATGTCAATATTTGTCCACAAGTCGATATTTTTCACTGTAACTCCCAGATATATTATTATTTATCATGAAAGAGCTTAGTTTCTTGATTCCAAAAATATGTATATGTAGGGTTTACTCATTGACCTCTATTGGTTAGAGGTCAATGGGTTTACTTAATTGTCTAGTACGTCTTGACGGCGCGACCTGCTTGCTCTCTATACGCTAGGTTTCTGTGACGTCATGACGTCAGCTGTCAGACGGAAATATCCAAACAAACTATTTTTTATTACCTCAAAAGCTGACTTTTCACTCGGCTAATCATATACGCACTAACGGGACACACGATATATGTAATACACCCAAAAATATAGTCCAAAGAAGTCCAAATTAAACACAAACACTGATTTCAAACACACACAATACAAAACCACAAGTCACAAAAGCTTGTTTGGATACCAAATTCGGCCACGACCAATCATATGGTGCCTGTGACGTTTTCAAAAACGTCGCGTATTCTCGTGGGTCGCGAAGCAGTGTATTGACAAGATGACAAGCGTGCTGCAGCTTGACGGATATAATTTGTACCTTTCAATATTCAGTTGTCATATAAAAGCGTTTCTCTGATTTAGCTCCTGTCGTTTTCATTAATAAAACCCTAGACAAACATAAAATCCTACATATATATAGTTTGATACCTCTCTGATGAGCCGTTTAGGTTATATTTAAATTAAAATAATATGATTAAAAATTAAAATTCACATTCCTGTTGCTATGGAAAAAATGATAGAATTGTGATTATATGAATCGAATCAATAGAAATGGTGATCAAATGATTTTATCTTCTAGATGTTATTCCAAATATTCACAAGTAAATAAATGTGTGCAACTTCATTCATGGCAACCGGGATTTATGGGAACGTTTTATCATCTTTTCTCATGTTCTACCTGTAACCTGTATCCGAGAGATTTCCCACATTTTCCGGGACACTGTATAGCCGTTATTATCTATACTGATTCGGTGACTATAGAACAAGAGTTAGAAAAAATGTTTTCTTCCAACTTTCATAAAGTAAAACAAAAGTTACAACACACAGAACTGAATAATTTTAAGGGCATTCTTCGTTGCCTTGTCGCAATCAATTTAACTTTCACGGCCGCCGAAATAAGAATTTCGACCAAAAACCAACAACTTTGGGAAAATTATGATTATTTTATAACTCTTTAAAGAAAGAATAAACTCTGTGAGCACAATGACAAATCAAAAACTCACCAGAAACTCGAACAGGGTATGCTTGTGCAGCAGCTTGGGCTGCAGCCATCCTGCCCATCATCGCCATATTATGTTGATGCTGCGCCTCTTGCGCCTTGGCTTGCATTGCAACTGCAGCTTGTTGATTAGCTACAGCCTGTTGTACTGCAGCTGATGCAGCTACTGAAGCTTCCGAGGTAACCGTACTCGAAGCCCTGTCTCCCTGATAGCCACCTCGCCTATATTTGGGCCGCCTTGCTCGTATCTCTTCCAACGAAATATCTTCCAAAGGATGAATAATTTTGGTAGATCCTCCAGTTGCAGCTATCGTATTGACTTTGCCGTCACTATTTATAGACGACGCCGACGAAGCGTTGTTTGTGGTGGGAGGAGCACTAATTGTAGCTCCCGAAGATATCGGTTTGAAGTCGGCACCAACCACAGCCGCTCCAGGTGATGACGAAGGGATGGCACTGGGAAATAAGGGTTTTGGAGGGGCTCCCGCTTGCGCCATCATCATGTGAGGTGGCATCATATGCGCCATTCCTGGATGCATGAAAGGCGGCGCCATATGCATCATTTGCATCCCGGGAGGGAGGCCTGGAGGAGGATGCATCATGGTAGTCATCATTCCTGGAGGTAGAGCTCCTGTGGGAATGCCGGGAGGAGCACTGCCTAGTAGGCCTTCGGGTTTAGATTTTTTGCTCGATGGCTCATCTTCGTCCGATGAGTCTGCACTGCGAGTGCTTTGTTTTTGTCTTTCGTGTTCTTTTAGATCCGCCGCCGGAATACCTTTGATTGAAGGAAAATTGCGTTCAGGGTAATGAATTTGAAATGATCGTATTATCAAAAGAGGAACAACACAAAGATAAAAACACACTGTCTCATTCTGCTGACCAATGAAAAGTATGTTTTTATACAGGTGACTTACCTTCCATTCCATAAATTTCAACATCAACATTCGATCGATTGGGAAGTGAATTTGGAACTTTGTCAATGGTTTCTTTATGCACCTGCATACAATGAATTGATAATCCCGGACCAGTGTATAATTTTTTATGGCAAATGTGACACTTGAAATGTTTGGCTTTCTGATGTTGGATCAAAATTTTTTCGTCGTCAAATTCTCGATTACAGTACCTGAGGATGAATTAAGGAAACATATTCACACAAAACTAGTTCAAATCAGCGATTAAGTACAATTCTAAAATATCCAGTTATAAATAGGAATAGATCTGGAAAGTAGAACACACATCAATTCGATTTGTAAAAAGGATACCAGCACCAAGGTTTGGATTGCTTCTTCTTTTTACGGCCCATTTTATGCTATTCGATTTTAAGGATCAAATAATTGATTTCTTGATTAAAAAGCACCAATATTGAAATTTTTCACTAAACAAAAATGAAAAGCTAAAGCATTTGCCAGATGCAAAATGGCTGACGCGGCGGTGGCGCTGCTGTCGCTGTTAATTGACACAACATCAATAAATCAACCTTTTTCTTTATGCCAGTAGGAACAGCAGATATCACGTGATAGCATATTCGCTGATTTGTTGCAGGTCACATGACAAAGAGACAGAAATCTGTAGATCTGTCATCTGTCAACATCATTTCAGCAGATGGAGTTGAACAACGTTATTTGTAGATTGAATGAGTTTAAGCTGTGTTGTCAAATTTTTCGTAATTAAATAAACCCTTTGAGTGGAAAGAGGATAACATCCAAAAAAATGGAAAATTTAAATGAGATATAGGGGGCTATGATTGAACGTTTACGTTAACTTAATGTATCAGTTTAAACAGTTTGCTAATGCAAATGTTCCATTTGATAACAGCGTTACCATGGTGACATGGACATGTTAGGATAACTATATGGATGAATAGTCCTCCATAAGGATAACGTAAACGTTCAATCATAGGACTCATAGTCATTTTTCTAGTATTTTTATCGTATTCTCTCAAAAATGATAACTATGTAGGTGAATTTTTGAATTCAGAAAAATAAGCTCTTGATTCTGAATGTAATATACAGGGTGTTTATTAATTGAATGCCGATACTCAAGGGTGATAATCCTTCAATGACTTTAAGACAAAAAGATCATAAGGATATAGGTCCGCAAGAGCTTAATTTTCAAGATATATACAGGGTGTTGAAATTTGAAAAAATACATGTCTTTTTCATAATTATACTTTGATACTATGAAATTTGGTTCACGTCTCCTATGCTTCAATATGCATTTTGTGAGGTACTTTTCACCAGCGGCGTCAGTACGGGTTTTGCACTCAATATTCTTGGAGAAAAAACTTGTACGCCACTGCTTCCTTTAAAAATGAAACTTATTTTCAAAATCTCTATTTCTTTCTGAGCCAATTTGTTCTTTTGATTTTTTTTGTCCGGCGCATGGTTTTCGCTTAAAAAAATAAAATCAGTTGCGCCCTCTCTGCACATTCTAATGCATTTTGATGCATAGAAGACCTGTACCCAATTTCAAAAAAAACATCTGGAATAGTATAAAAGAAATGTAGTGATAAAAAAAAGTTTTTTTCTTATAACTTCAACTCCTTTGTATCTTCAAATCTAGGCTTTTGCGGACCTATGTCCATATGAACTTTTTGTCTTAAAATCATTAAAGGATTATCACCCTTGAGTATCGGCATTCGATTAATAAACACCCCGTATAATATAGACCGTCAGATGACATACTTTGTTCACTGATTTCGACGTCGCTGGGAGTTTAACCACTGAATCATTGTTGAACGCAAAAATAAGTCGGTCAGCTGTAGATAAAAATTTACTGGTCGGAAAACATTAAGGAGAGATGTTTGGTAGGTATACCTAGCACACTTGAGGTCGTTTAATTTTCACTTTTTGAAGTTATGATTTTCAGTGGTTAAAATTCCTGAAACAAGAAAATCAGTCAGCAAAATATGTTATCTGTGGGTCTGATGGGTGTACAGGGAATGTGCAGAGGGTTTCATGCAAAAAACGTGGATTTGCTTTATACAGGGTTAGGAAAATTACCAGAACGGTCGTTCATTTCAGAAGATACACGTGCTGGAGAAAAATGTCTCAAATAAAAGTTGTGAGGCTTTCAAAAATCTACACACACACGACACAATTTTGTATAGAAAAGACGGATTTATCATAAGCACATCATGCAATGACCAAAGGAAAAAAAAACTGCGTGATCGATACAATAAGTGACCAAGAAGATTGAAAAGCAAGTGAATATCATCTTATAATGTTCGTTTCCTAAATAAGCAGTTTTTAAAATGAGCTGTTTGTAATTTTCAAACAACTTTTTGCATTTTGAGTGGAAAAAAGAAAACTCAAATTTGTCTATTTTCCAAACATTTCGAACTTTGCCATCAAATTTGATTTACTTTGTCAAAATGTGCAACTGACCGATGGTAACGATTTTATAAACTATTCCGCCGCAAAACATTTTTTTTTATTTCTCAAGAAAAACCTTGACAGGCATAATGTTATCCTTTTTTCAATCATCAATATTTTATAGTTATAGTTGTAGTTGTGTCTGATGATTCTGAATCCATATGCATTGATGAGAAAATATACAGTTGATTTTATATTTCCAGCGTGGCAACTCTGCATTCGGTCTTCAAATAACCATTTCTATGAACGATTGAACTATTGAACGTACAGCTGACTGAACTGAACAACAAAACGAAACTTGGGGATTTGATTACTTTTTATGGTCACGTTTATTTTTTCTAATACACTGTAAATCATTTGCATATATTACTGATAAAATCAATACAATTTAACGGGCATCTTGATCACTAAGTTTGAAGTAAACAATACTAATCTCTTCAGTTAAGCTTGAATTTCAAAATATGGCCGGAAAAAAGAGACCCGGTCTCAAAATAATTGTGCAGAAAGAACAAGTACCTGTGTAAGTATTTCATCTTGTTATTTTTAAATTGATAGGCTTTGTGTCTGTAGCGTACTTTCCATAAGATAGTCATGTTTATCATACGTATGAAAAATGGGTAGGTACTTACATTCAGAGAGGTCTCACTTTCAGTAATTTTAATTTTTCCCAACCATCTATCGTCATGCATGCACTTACTCATTTCAGAGGGTTACCATTATTTATTCAATGAAAAATTATATAATTAGCACACTACTTAAACCAATGTTTGAGAATATTTATTTACTCGTAAGAAAGGTGACGATTTGTATTATTTGAAGAGTACCTCCAGGGAATTTAGATTCCCGCACTACCATCACGATTGGAGAGAAAACATTCGATGTAGAGGCAGACGATTTAGAAAAAATTGATGACTTGGGCCGAGGAGCATACGGTGTTGTGGAGAAAATGAAACATATTCCTAGTGGAACAATAATGGCGGTCAAAGTGAGCGACTTTTTTGAGTGTGCCTGATAAAAAAGTACAATTGCAGAGAATTACTGCCACCGTTAACACACAAGAACAAAAACGTCTTTTGATGGATCTGGACATTTCCATGAGAAGCAGTGACTGCCCCTATACCGTCCAATTTTACGGGGCCATGTTTCGAGAAGGAGATGTCTGGATTTGTATGGAAGTTATGGACACTAGTCTTGATAAGTTTTACGCAAAGGTTTACGACAATGGAGGAAATATTCCTGAGCCTGTTTTGGGTTAGTTGGGTGTTGTCAAGTTTTTAAACATATCTCCATGTGTTTAATTTTCCAGGCAAAATAGCATTTGCAGTAGTGAGTGCACTGCAGCATTTATATTCTGAGCTTAAAGTAATTCATAGGGACGTGAAGCCGTCAAATATTCTTATCAATAGGAAAGGAGAAGTTAAAATGTGTGATTTTGGAATTAGCGGTTATTTGGTGGATTCTGTGGCTAAAACCATCGATGCAGGCTGCAAACCATATATGGCTGTGAGATTTTATGTTTTATAATGATTATAATGTTCATCAAAATCAGTACTTCAGTCTCGACTTAAAACCTTATATGGGAAAGTACAAATGATTCCTACGCGTTTACAAATTTATTCACGCAGGTTCTCGTCCATGAACTGTTTTTTTGAAAGTGGCAGTTTTCTATGACTTCTGGTTATACCGGAAGTAGCTATCAATCTGTTTTTGATTCTCGATCGTGATAAAATAGGAATCCTTAGTTATAACGGCAACCCCAAAAAATTATTCCACAACTAGATTGGTTTTTAGAAGCTGATTATCGGTTTATTCAAATCTAAGCTCTATCTTTTTTGTCCCAAAAAAAAAATAGACATAAATATAAGGTGTGTTTGTTATGCTCCACTAGTGCACACTTTTCTACACTAGTTTGGCTTTGTTTGTGAAATATTTGTCTGTTTTTCAGGATAGAACGTCTTCCTCCCAAATATTTATTGTTATTTTTCTAATACCTTGAGATACAAAGCGTTGAACTATCAATATTTTTCTTAAAATGCAAATATCTCCAAAATGGTCAAGGATGGCCATAGATATTAGTCGATAAACTGATCTTAACTTTCAAAAAGCAATCTAAATGTTGTATAAAAATTGCGGGTTTCCATTGAAATAAGGAAGCTGTTCGCAATTTCCTATGCATGAGGATCTCAGTTATTATAAGAGATACAGGGTCGGTTAAATGGTTGCAAAGTTGCGCATTTTTATGCTCAACAACAATAAAATGCCAATTCCGACCACTTCCAAAGATATTCGAAAAAAACTGAAATTTCGCAAAAACGTTTATACTTATCATTTCCTGCGTTTTATTGAAAATACATTTTAAAATAAATTACACTTTGTCATTGCCACTTTTTCTCCTCTACAAGATGGTGATTTCAAATTGAGCTGCCATCATCAACTTTATTTTTTCAAATACGGACCTGGATTTTTTTATTTTATTTTTAGTTATCTTTTGACGTCCTTGAGCCATTGAGGTGATTAGATGAGGGTGTAGAGCATTGAACTCCATACTACCTGGAACGGACCCGCTTATTATTGAGAGTGAAACAGGTAGAGATAGCGTTAGTTACGGATACCTATCTCTTTCTAACTAATAACAGGAATGACACACTTTTCGATTCGTTGTCAACAACGACCGGGTCCTTTCCAGGTACGTAGTATGGTGTTCAATGGTGTAGAGTAATGGGTTACCTTAGCAACCTCAATATTTTCAATTATTATTCACCTATTATTGTTATTTTCAATATTTAGTCTAAATGGCAATATTTTTGAACACTTTTGATGAATTTGATTCAGTTTTTTTCAAGTAATTTTTTTATTTTCCATGTCATTCTTTGTAGATTTGATTTAATTTCATTAAATGTATCGTTGTTATTTCGATTTTGGTTCGGTTAATTAGATGTGTTTAGTTGTGCAGGGTTTCTAATAAGAATAGCGTGTTGAATAAAGAGGGAGTTATGAATCAAACTTGTTAGAGAGACAAGGGTTGCTTAACTAATTTTTTCTAGTAGGTATAACTTTTTAGAATAGTATTTTTTCTCGACGGTTGCGATACCTCAATGCATTGAGTACGTCAAAAGATGACTAGAAATTAAATAAAAAATCCAGGTCCGTATTTAAAAAAATGAATTTGATGATGGCCGCTCAGACGAAACGTCAGATTTTTAATTTAATACCGCCATATTCTAGAGGAGAAAAAGTGGCAATGAGAAAGTGCAATTCATTTTAGAATATCTTCTCAAATAAACTCAGGAAATAATAATAAGGTTTTTGCGAAATTTCGGTTTTTTTCGAATTTCTTCGGAAGAAGTGGGAATTTTTCAATGGACAATTTGCACATTTTTTGGAAATATGAAAAATATAAGGATTAGTAAGTATTGATGCCATTGATGTTTAAAAAATCAACCTACGATCTCTAATAATGTAGTTATCACCGATTAAGGAGCGCCAATCAATATCCACTACGTCACAGAATGCACTATCCATCTCCGTCTGACGTATTGACTGAGATGACTCTCTCTTTCGGGAGGGTATGGTCCCACCCCTTTTGCGATCATGCAGTGAAATTCGCGTCTTCTTTTTCATTTATTTAGTATAATTTTGGGTATTTCGGAAAAATATTTTCGCTGGTGACTTTTAAATAATGTCCAGAATACGTATATAAAATTTCAAGTCATTTGAAAATGTATGCAAATTGTCCATTGTCAAAAAGACAGACGAGCATAAAAATGCGCAACTTCGCATCCATTTAATCGACCCTGTATCTTTTTAAATAAGTGAGATCCCCATGCATGCACTAGAATCTGTGGTACCCTGTATGAACGGAAGCGGTAAAAAATTGCCACTATTTCAAAAAAGTATTTCAGGGTGTGTACATTTTTATAGACATATCATTTTTTATTTTCCCGTGTAAGGCTGAGTTGTCCCTTTAAAAGAAAAACCTTGTGTACTCTTTTTTTTTAGCCCGAAAGAATAGATCCGTCTGGCAATCCGTCCCAATACGATATAAGATCAGACGTTTGGTCTCTTGGAATATCCCTAATCGAATTGGCAACGGGAGAATTTCCATATCCAACATGGGGAACTCCTTTTGAGCAACTCAAACAAGTTGTAATAGGAGAGGCCCCAAGACTGCCACAAGATCAACGATTTTCGGAAGACTTTCGTGATTTTATCGCCAAATGTTTGCAGAAAAATACTGTGGATCGGTCAGTTATCAATCTGCCTCACCGCATTTTCGATATAAATGTCCATCTTTTAGATACAACTACAGTCAACTGTTACAGCACGAGTTTTTGCTGAAACATGCGAATCTGAACACCGATATTTCTGGTTTTATTGAAGAGATTTTGGATCTGCCGCAGCGCAATGTGAATCCCTGAGATTCGTGTTCTATTTGTTAGGCAGCGCCGTCACATTTAACAGAACATCATTTATTTTGTCGTCCATCATTTTCATTTACTTAACATTAAGTGTAGATTCAATGTGTAGACTGCTTTATCCCGAAATTAAGATATTTATGTTATTCGAAGGAATACATTGAATGTGTTTTAATTTGCCCCTATTATTTTTTCGCGTCGAACGAAAAAAGTCATTAAATTCACTCAAATGAACGTCAATTCCAAAAACTAAGTTCATTTAAAAAAAGCACTGGCGTATCAATTGTTTTTTTCGATCAAGTGGAAAAATACTTTTCACCCCAAAAACAATGTTTTCCTTTTCAAATACCAAATTTCAACAAAACATACAAAGCAGTTAATAAAAAGATTTATTGATTATGAGACGCTATGAAATTCGCCGGGCTAGCTAGTGATTATAAATAAAACAAATACATGCAGAGTTGGAATAATTTATTTTACATCAGAACATTATTTGATAAAAATGTACAAATTAATCAGGCTTCTAAAGTTTAATCAGTATAAATTTTTATTACGTCGTTATATCTAAGTTCTACGTAGTTTCCTGCAAATAATCAAATTAGTATTTGGCAACTTCTATAGCCTATACCGACTTTCTAAGGGAAACTTCTTTCAACACTTTTGGTTTAGCTGCACGTAGTGGACGTCTTACTTGAGGAGTATCCTTTTCTTTTGGAGAATAAGAAGAAGTGGACAGTCTATCTTGCAAACTCCTCAGTGAGTTTGACGTGGATGTTTTTAAACTTCTGCTCTTTTTAGGAGGGTTTTCAGGTAACAAATTGCTAGAAAAAATGTTGGTAACGTTGCAAATTAATGTACAGAGTGATTCATTTTCAGCGACAGGGTGCTAGTTCTCGTAAACTGTTCATTATAAAGACCCAGGACAAAAAAATCTGTAAAGTAATGTGCCCAAGAGAAAATGCTGGAAATATATTTCAAGCTTCTAGAAACGCCAGAATAGGACGTAACGGTACGGTGAGAACAGAAAATCGACATATTTCCCAAGTTTTCTCCGTTAAACTACTGAAAAAGAATATGGAAATAGATTTGGGTCGATATTCTCTACAAAATTGTCCCTAGACACTTTTCTCTAAATTGTCAAATAAGACGTACAGCTACAGGCCGTCAAACTTGATATTCATTTGGCTATGACTTCGGAATTCCTGGACCAATTTAATTGTTCTTTGGTTCGATTTAAAAAGGCAAATCTGGTCTTTCTGGTGCATGTGCTTGAAATTTTATTTGCTTGAGCCGACCACACAACATAAATTTTCAAAGTCAAGACTGATTTTGAAGTTTTTCTCAAAATTTTCAAATGCGAGCCCACTAACTACATGCATGTATCGTGTTAACTGTATCTGTATCTGTCATTTCCTACAACTTTCATGTACACCATTTTTCTATATGTCTTAGAATAGAAAAGTTACGGAGACTGCATGAGGAATCCCTCGAGATATAATTTTGAAACTGCCCCTGTAAATTAAAATATGTCAAAAAGATAGACTCCAGATTTGTTTTGATTCGCGTAAGATAACGTGTTCTTGAATTGATGTTGAAAAAAAATAACTATAAGTGAGAACGCAAAATATTTTTTGTTTTTTTTTCACGAGCAGCTGTCAAGTAGAATAAAGTGCGTCATAAGTTACAAATAATACAATGGACCAGTGAACATCTTATTCCAAAAAGGAATTAACACAACAAAATAAAACACTAGTGCAAATGCACCGTCGCGTCGTTGGCAAGACACTCCTATCTTTTTGACGCTTTCAAATTTACAGTGGCTGTTTCAGAAGTATTCCTCGGGAGATTCCTGAAGTCTCCATAACTCTTCTATTTCAAAAGATTTAGAAAAATTATCTGCATGAAAGTGTTGAGAAATGTTCCAAATGACACGAATTTTGTAAATATGCCAATATTTTGTTTAC
This sequence comes from Orchestes rusci, assembly GCA_958502075.1. Taxonomy (NCBI): domain Eukaryota; kingdom Metazoa; phylum Arthropoda; class Insecta; order Coleoptera; family Curculionidae; genus Orchestes; species Orchestes rusci. The sequence continues at coordinate 34,280,865 of OY293309.1, forward strand.
ACAGTACTGTTACGCCGCCTTGCGGCGATCCTAGAAACTTGAAATATATTTCCAGCATTTTTTCTTGGGCACATTAGTATACAGATTTTTTTTCTGGGCGTCTGTGATGAATAGTTTAGGAGAACTGACACCCTGTCTCTAAAAATGAATGACTGGAACACTCTGTATACCTTTTGTCACCTAACGGCATGTCTTCCCAGGACGTAAAATTTTGCTCGACTTGCGGCGTGATAGATATTCTTTGTGGCCTTTAATATTTGAAAATGAATATAAATTTTGTAATTTTTGTAACTCACTCTCCAAACATTTTTGTGGGTGTGGTATTGGGGTCTATATCGCCTAAACAGGACATTGATGGTGTTGGTAAGTAAGCAGGCTGCAGAAAATGTGTATTTTGTCTACTTTTATTTTTAGGCTAGTCAATAAAAAAAATCCACATTGCTCACGCGCATGTATGTATCTATGATTTTTTTATAAGTTATTAGAATCCCTGAGAGTAGTTTAAACCCAAGTTTGCAACACTGAGAACACTGTGCTACTTGCGTGACTCTCGAAGAACTTCTAAATTTTGGTACTTGTTTCAGTTTTATCAAAAAGAACACCTTGAGGAAGCCTTTTTCGGAAAATGTATTTCTATAATGTTTCAAAGATAACACTTTGTCGTCCTTTTGTTTAAAAGTTACTTTGCCAAATGTGCTATAGTCCATATTTCATAAGAGCGGACGATTTGACCATAAAGGAACCCCTAGATTTGACCGTTATTTTCACCAAGGTAATGAACATAAATCCCCTAAATCACCGTTATTTGTTAATATGTCAAGCGTTTACAATATTAGAACAGAATCGAATTTCCGATTTTTTCTGAGTTTATTTTGATGAGTTTTTGTGTTTTTGGTGTTTATTTCGTGGTTATTGTTCATATTATTTTCAAGATACTCATAGTTTATTCGGACTTCATAGAAGCTTTTTAATCTGTTTATTATGGGTTCACACTTCGACCATACACGCTTGCGAAGGGTTCACAGGTAAGTAAAGCGGTATAAATACTTTATATTATGTATGTAAAAATTTTAAATATTAATTCTGGTTTTGGCAATAATGGATAGCACTGTTGAGCCTCGAGCTAGTTCCAGTTCCCAGCATTGCTCAGGAATCATATCTTAAAGATTACACTGTATGTAAACTAATGAAAGCATACATTGTATAATTATAAATTGAGAATGAGAAGTTGTCTTTCGAGGACCTTATAACATCTCCGGGAAAATTGTGGTACTGAAAAGGGGAATTTCAGTAGACTAAGATTGTAAATCGTGATTTTAAATAGTTGCAGAGTGAGAGTGAAGAGTCGTTTATTGAAGAAGCGACAATGCCCAAGCTACCTGTTTTAATCTCTGGATACAAAAAAAGTGAAATTAGAATTAACCAAGAGAAGGTCGTGCTTCTGCTTGTTTTACATACAACATATGTGCATGTGTTCTGTAATAACCCGAATAAATAATTTGATTTGATTATTTATTTACAAAATTACATCGCACTAGATTTTGCGGAGTTCAAATCTCGATTGAGTTTGAAAAGGTATAGAAGCGTTTGAGACGAAACTCGAACATGGCTAGTATGTATTTACAATTTCATATCTGAATACGGTCCTGTAGTTAAACACAGGGGCGATTTCAAAAACGTCACACCCGGTGTGAGTGTGATCCAAGTGTCAAACATTAACCGTTCAGTTTGGATAATAAAACAAACATGTACTTACTGATTTCGTCTTTGCTTTTCTGATCCATATCCTCGAAGTTTGACTCCCAAAAGACGCAAATATCGATCCATGCATTCTTTCTTAAAAGCTTATATTTGGGCACCCCCTTCGTTTTATCCCTCAAACATTCTTTGGTTTCTATTATTTCAATGAATGAAAAAATGTCATATTTGATTTTTTTTGCCATTTTTAATAGAATGGAAAACAATAATATGAATGATAATTCATAACCACAAACAACAACAAGAACGACGCACGCTGAGCACAGGACGCAAATGCATTGATTAATGACACCACTGTGTGTCAATATTAATATCGCAAATGGCAACGGTGAACGGACCGTTGTCGTTTGTCGTTGACGGTTGTGTGTGGGCATTGTGGGCAAGATCGAACGTATCGGCCTGTCAAAATGTCGGGACGATTTCTAGCGGTCACGCCGAACTACTCAAAAAATCGGCGGCCGGGATGACGACGCTTGGGTGTCGGGCCTGCAGTGGACAATGCATGTTCCGCTACTTCGCCGCCGTCCTCTCGTTCTCGTTGACCTGACGGTGGCGGTGGCGGTGGACAAACGCCCTAACAGTTCGAACGCGCCAAGCCAGGCTGGTAACCAGATAAAATAGTTACCAACGACTACAGTTATCGAGTCACTGTACCAATTGTACCAATGACTACTTGTCATTTTCCGTTAAAATAGACTTTACCAACAATTTGTTTTACTCCTGCTCCGAGTTCTTGATTTTGAATTTATTTGCGTCAGCAGTATCCCTTAGAATTTGGGATGCTTTCATGTTCTCTGTACCAAAGTTTACTAAATAAATTCAATATCAGTTGCCACTCTCGAAGCACGCAAAACTGCCTTCACCCTTCCTCTTCACTTTTGTCGAGATATTCCAGGTGCCCGTCAATTCGCATACAGAGTTGTTAAGATTAATTAGCGGTAGTTTTGAACAACCCTCGCCGAATTGGCAAGCTCGTGATCGGGATTCAATTTTTTAGGAGTGACGCAACTTATATTTATTTAGTGAACAAAGCGAACTAGACAAACGTGTCGGGTACGGAATGTGGCGTCCTCTCCCTGCAAACCGAACTCAGTGTATCCCGCATAAGAACCAACACAGAGCAGGAGCATGTGGGGGAACCCAAAATATTATGATTTAACTCAACTTCCCAACATACCAAGTTGCGCCCCTAAAAAGTTATACGCCTCGCAAGTCAAATTTCGAAAAAAAAACAATATCTCAGGAGTTATACCTCGACTTGAAAACATCAAATTTGGTACACGTTGTAAGTTAACCAAGAGCATTATTCGATAGTAATTGGAGCTCAATCAAGACGTTCTAACGGGCTGGTAAGCTATATGGCGATATTCCATTGTGCATAAACTGATGTTTCAATTTTTTTTTTCTACTGACTGAGTAGCTATTTTATAGCTCACATATATTTGTTATTGTTTGTTTAGTTTTCGTTTATTTCGAGCCCAATATCATCAGAATTGTTAAAATTACATTATTAGGTCCCCACATGTCGGCGTTCTTTCCTTTCAAAATATTGACGTGATAATAATCATTTCATCTCCCACTAACACAGAACGTTTTCCTGCCATCTTCCCCCTCGATCTGTCATTTTATTTTTGCAGGAAAGCTAATTCGCTCAGGAGACACTAACGAGAGGGAAGAGTGTTGGCAAATCATCTGAGAGGAATGTATTCCTATTACTTTATCCTGAAAGAATGCGGGTTTGTCTTGTCCGATTAGCCGCCCACAGACCGGCGTTCTTTCCTGAGATTCTTTCCCGTCATTCCATCCTTTCAAAGAAAAGAACGCCAGTTGGTGGGGAATGAGATGATGCATGTACATTTATTCCATTTTTCCTGTCACCTTGAACCGACGTTCCAATCCGACAAGTGGACAAGATGAATAATGTGCATTCCATCTTTCCTGTCATAATGTGAAATGATGGAAAGATGGCAGAAAAACGATATTTGTTAGTGGGTGACTCGATGGTGGGTGATAAGATTTTCATTATCCATTCATTTTGAAAGGTAAGAATGACAGGACAGAACGACAGAAGAGATGACGGGAAAGAGTGACGAAAAGGAATGACGGTATTGGATGCTGGTCTGTGGGCATCTTTTGGAACGTCGGTACATCGTGACAGGAAAGATGGAATGCGTATTTATCATCTCATTTCCCACTAACTGGCGTTCTTTTCTTTGAAAGGAAGAAATTACGGGAAAGAATGTCAGGAAAGAACGCTGGTCTGTGGGGCGGCTATTGCATAGAAGTGAGAAAAAAATAATCACGTGTTTTCATCATTTTTAAGAAAACTATGACACATAGAGAAATCATTTTGGTACCGAATTGAAGCTGAATAAATTCTCCTCCATTTGTTTTATATGATTTCTTTTTGGAGTACCAAAACGGGAGTTCTTCGAGAGCCACGCGAGTAGCACACGGTTTTCAGTGTTGCAAATTTGGGTATAAACTGCTCTTAGGGATCCTCACAACATATCAAAAAGGTTAATACATGCGCGTTTGCAATGTTAGCTTTTTATCATGTCGTTATTGACTGGCGTTTTTTATACAACAAGAAAACTACTTACAACTTTTCCCAATCCAGTTTCTGGAGTTAAGACAATAGCACTAACATTCTTACTGTCCTGGAAATATCTCAATTAACCTCAATCTAATGGCAAATTAACAAATTTACCTCTCGAGCAATGTAAGGTGTTATAGTCTTTTCGATCAAAGACTTATTTGGATCATCAAACCTTTCTAAACGTACACTTAACTAGAAAACATAATTAGTTAATTTCAATTATTCTCTTGCAACATACTCTTGATATTTGAGTGGAATGCCGACTGTTTTGTGGAGAAAATTGACTAAAATCAGCCAAACTATCGTTGGCGTTGCAAAACAACGAGCTTCGACTTGCTCTCGAATTCTTCTCCTAGAATTTTATCATTGAGTTTCGGGAATATAATATTTGCGTAAACTCACCGTTGCTCGGACAGTAATTGCGGAAAGGGCACTTTCTTCTAATATTGTGGAAAGATTCCTGGGAGAGCTATATTGACAAAAATTACTCAGACTATTTGAATTACATAGATTCACACGAACCTTTTATTCGATGATTTATTTTCAGTGTCTGAGTCCGAGAATTCATCTAGAAAATGTATTGAGGTGAAGTTATTCAGATAAATTGATTATCAACGGTTTACCACTTATTCTTCGTTTTCGGCTGGACCCCATAGATATCTGCAATAATTGTTAAATAAGATCGATTTCATACAAAATATGAACGTCATACGTCTCCATAATCTGTGTCACCATTTGTTTCGTTGTGGGCTGAAACTTTTTCTGTGGACGGCTCTGTTGCCGACCTATCCATACTTTTTGCTAAAATTAATCAACTTTTGTAGGTAATTCCAATCTTTGTATTGAACTAAAATTAAACTCAACAACTTAAACTTAACTTACCACTAGAATTTCCTCTTCCACTTACTTGGATGAAAAGAGAAACTACTTCGATCATCGTTGGTGCAGCTGATTTTATCGATTGGCAGATAGATTCATATTCTGCACTTATTTTCTACAATAAGATTACATGAACAACACAATCAACAATCAAGAGAACACTGTAGTAGTAAGAAGTGAGCATTTACCTTGCGTTGCATTTTCTCTTGCACCAATTCATTTCTCAAAGCAATATTTTGTTCAGCCAACTCCATTTTTTCTTTTTTCTCTTTGGCATAAGCACGTGTAATCTCCTTATTTTTCGCAAGTAATGCCATCATTTCTGAAATTGATCTAAATGAAATTTATTCAATTTACTTTCAATAAACTTACTCATCTCATCCAAAACTGTTCCATCTTCGTCCTCACTTGACACTCGTTTGCTTTTCAAGCTTTTACTACGATTTCTAGACATTTTTACTTTGTTTAATAGTTCAATTATTTCCCAATTATTTCAATGAAAAGTATTGATTTTATCACCTCAATTTTCCAAACGAACTTTAACTCAACTGTTAAAGTTAAATATGTTTGACAATTTCAATTGTCATGTCAATTTAAAAAAAATGACATTTCAGATTACAACAGAAACCGGCAACATAGCGATAGGCTGTAAAGTCTCGTTCTCAGCTATGTTGGATTTGGAAAAGGCTATCGATTTTCAACCGTGCTACGAAACTTCAACGACGTATTTCAGCGGGGATTTCCGATCGGCGACACCTGGGTTGTTCAAAGGTGCACAATTGTGCACTTTTTGCCCGATTCAATGTCAAATTGCACAAACTGCACCCCACTCATGAAAAGTGCACAATTCCCCAACCACCAACCAAAACTTATAGAGACAGGAAACATTGTTTTGTAGGTAAACATACCTCTCAATTTGCATACTCATACTCTGAAAGTCTGAAATTTCAATTCGTTGAGCCTTGATTGAATACTTGATTTTGATGAACTGTGGCAACATGGCGCCTACCCACGTTGTTGTCGAGTGTCGAAGCCGTCCGTTACCGACCCGTCAGACCGTCAAAATGTACTCCCTTTTACACAAACTTTCGAAGTGAAGCTGTCAAATTTCTGCTTGGCAAACGAGAATTATATGCTAACAGCTACATTGTATTTGTGTTTGAAGTCATGCTAACGCCAAATTCATTGTGGATGGCAGCATATGATTCCCGTTTGCCAAGCGAAAATTTGACAGTTCCACTTCGAAAAGAAATTCAATGTTAACCAGGCATTAAATCAACAAACTCCCGTCTACAGCCTGCACTTTCTGTTAGCGCTCGGGCCACGTCGGAGAGTATCGGTTCCTCTTCCTCTACTAACTAGCGAATTGGTTTTATGAGGATATGAGGTGTATATTCTATGAATAGAAAATAATATTATCTAGATTAGGTGGTATTTCAATATGATATGATGGATTATTTGTTATACCAAAGGGTTCTCCTGATTGGTTTTCTTATTTGTCTATAAGGTGAGTCTGAAAAAGTGCTTATTTCGACATGGTGAATAAGGGTAGGTACTTTATTTTTTTATGAGTAAACATGTTTCCACAAACGTCTCGTTGAAAAAATAGAGTGTTGAAAGCTGAGAAAAATTTCGATTTTTTGACTGTAGATTCGAAACGCCTCAAGCGATTTTGTTCAAACTTTCAAGAAGTGTATCCGCTTGAGAAATTCATTTGAATTTAACTTTTCCAGGACTGGACCTAGAGCGACTCATATTTCGTTCATTGAAGGAAAAAGTGGTACGACTTTTAATTTTCACAAAGTAAAAACTATGTTTTGATTTTTCGTTCAATTTTGAGCAAAAATGAAAATTTGAGTTTTTCTTCTTCTATGCGTCGTTTTCGAGATAAAAAATTAAAATCAATGCGAAAAACTCAATTATTCCAATCTCCATGAAAAATGAAAAATCAAATGATTTCATAACAAACTGCTCAGTGTTGCGCTTTGTTGCTTAAAAAAAAAACAAAAAAAAGTTTACGTACGACATGTTCATTTACAAAAAGTGATTAGGTATCCCGCCACATTCTATTCACCGTGTTGAAATGCGCACTCTTTACAGACTCACCCTGCTAGAAATAATAATTTCATGATCCACAACGAAAAAAGTTCACTAAATAATAAATATAGTCGTCAATTATTATTATTCGATATCTCCAATAATTATTTTAACACAAAAAAACTTCCAAATGATTGGAGATTTAAAATAATTGACGACTATGAATTCGGCCATTATTCTTGTTTGTGAGAACATTTTGATAGAGTGTTGCGAAATACCCAAAACAACTTTTGAAAATCTTAACTTTGTAGGTCAAATCGTGGGACCATCATAACAATTGAAAATTTAAGGTTGGTTCAAATGAAATCAAAATTTGCTTTATTGTGATAAAATCTTACTTCAATTAACAAAGCCAGTAAAGTTCCTATACAGGCTGCCACAGATTCGAGTGCATGCACGGGTATCTCAGTTATTATAAGAGATACGTTTCGTCTTCGAGATGCCATCATCAACATACGACCTGGATTTTTTATTTTATTTTTAGTTATCTTTTGACGTCCTTGAGGCATTGAGGTGATTAGATGAGGGTGTAGAGTAATGGGTTGCCTTAACATTAACAACCTCAATATTTTCAATTATTATTCACCTATTATTGTTATTTTCAATATTTTGTTAAAATGGCAATATTTTTGAACACTTTTGCACATATTGATTCAGTTTTATACAGTGTGTCTGCTTAAGTTGGCCACATATGGGAAACTTTTTTATTATTAATTTTAGGAAAAAAAGTTATTCTTTATAAAAAGTTCAGCATGTTCCAAAACCTAAAATGCAAGCATCAGACATTACATTTTTTCAGTCGTATACGAGGTTTGTCAAAAAATATGAATTTCACTCAAGAGTAAAATTTGACAATATCGAAAATTGTTATAAAGAAAAATAAACACTACCATTAAAATGATTGTTTTTTCTTTTTTAAATTTATTAAATTTTATAAATAAATTAATATTAAACAGTAATCTCTTATTTTAATTATTGGACATTTAAATCAATGCATTAATTCAAATGAAAAAATGTAATATCTGATGGTTGCATTTTAGGTTTTGGAACATGCCGAACTTTTTATAAAGAATAACTTTTTTTCCTAAAATTAATAATAAAAAAGTTTCCCATATGTGGCCAACTTAAGCAGACACACTGTATGTATTTTTTTTAATTTCCATGTCATTTCTGGATTTAATTTCATTTCATCAAATGTATCGTTATTGGATGTTATTTCGATTTTGGTTCGGTCAATTAGTTTTGTTTAGTTGTGCAGATTTTCTCAGAAGAATAACGTGTCGGATAACGATGGATTTATGAACCAAACTAATAGCGTTTTCGATTGGTAAAATCGGGCAGCACTGGTGCAACACTCGGGCAATATTTATGTTCGATTGGCAGAAATCGAGTGGATTTTTATGTTCGATTGGGGAACCGGGTCAATGAGTTCTGCACTCAGTGCAGATTTTTCGGCACGAGGTCTTTGAGCTCGTGCTGGTATAGTGCAATTTCAGTACATTAGCAAAAACATGAAAAATGGTGGATATAAACGTCGCGTGAGGTGATTCTGTGGGTGGACAACAAATTTCGAGTTAGGGGTTAGGGTCGAGTTTTTGAAGCTCTTATTTGACCCGTTATTAACGTTGCCGGTTATTCTGAGCATGCGCAGATGTCAGGAAATAACCGAATCGGTTATTAACCGATAACGTGTTACGTTATCTACGGAGCCTTAACGTTCGCTTAATAACCGTCGGTTATTTTCTTATGTTGTCATATTGATATACAGTATTATTTAATTATAACATAGAAATCGTGAAACATATACAAAGTACAATTTAAATTGTTAAAAATGACTACAGTTGCACTGGAATTGTAAGATTCTTGTGTTTTTATCTCGGTTTTTATTAAATATCCAACAGAAACTGATCCTATGTTTTACAGCTTGGCAACAGTGTAATTGATGTTGATGGAGATCAGCTGTTTATCATGTCGGTGTTTTGCCCATGATACTCGTGGTTTTGCCTGAGTTACATTTAATTTAACTTCGAAGTGAAAATGACAGATTTCCGCTAGTCAAACGGGAATCATGTACTACCACCACATTGAATTTGGCGTAAAAGTAACTTTGAACACAAATTCATTGACGATCGTAGCATATAGCATATTATTATGATTCCCGTTTGCCAAGCGGACGTGAAATAAGATGTAAACCTTACATTTGTTGTCTGAATCTGGTCTAATTTGGACCAAAATATCTTCCATATTTCATAATTCGTGCTGCTCTGCTAGGAATTTGGCGAAAATATCACAAAATCAAAATCAAAACATCAAAAACCAAAAACACAACAAAGATCACTCTGATAACAGATGACATATTATGGTGATGGATGACACAACGTCAAACGTTGAATACGAGTTTCAAAATCTCTTTTTTGGGTCCTCTCCGTTATTAAAGTTTTGTTTTCTGCGCATGCTTAGTATAGTGGGATACGTTAATAACGTTGAAATTATTTAAGGGGTTCAAAAACTCCCTCTTTGGCGTTAAACAGGTTACGAATTTTCCAACCTATTTTTTCTTCGCAGTAGAGGCAAATTGCTTGGGAGGTTCCTAATCAAGTAGTAACGTTATACCATGAATAATACTTTTGCTGGTATCGATACAGTAACCAATTACTCACCACACCTGGTAACAACAAATCGTCACCTGGTTAACGCCAAAATCCGCCTATCATATTGTTGGAATCTAGTGGTGCCGAAAAAAGAAAATACTGGCGTTGACGAATTATGGAAAACGAGTACCTACTGAAAACTGAATTAATTTCATTTAAGATCTTGTGCATATACCTAATTTCTCAAAAAAGTTGTTCCTAGTATCTATGATCTATATAATACAAAACTATTTGGGCCTATGCAGGAACACTCTTGACAATAGTCAACATTGAAAACTTGACGTAAAATTGAAATTTGACAGACGTATCAATATTTTCAGCGTTCTGGAGTATGGTATCATGAGACCATTCCAGTTTGGTCTGTCATTAACGTCCCATTTAGCCAATCGGCGAGCTGCAAGTGACGTTAATGACAGACCAAACTGGAATGGTCTCATGATACCAAACTACAGAACGCTGAAAATATTGATACGTCTGTCAAATTTCAATTTTACGTCAAGTTTTCAATGTTGACTATTGTCAAGATTGTTCCTGCATAGGCCCAATTGATTGGTCTCAAGATTTTGTCATTTGGCAATAAGAAATGGACTTCTAATTAGTTCAGATTCAGAATCACTTCAGCCGCTACGCAGAGACAACATAATATTAGATTTTCAAGAATAAGTTTAATGATTCCAATTTCAATTCAATCGGAATTTTACCGTGCAATATTCGTGGCAATATTATAGCACTCGATGAAAAATGTATGTTCGATTGGGATTGCCCTAGAGCAAATTTTCATCATAACTGGTTTTGCCCGAGGTCAAACCCAGTGCAACCCTTGTTTTCCCAATCGAAAACACTATAAGTGTTAGGAAGACAAGGGTTGCCTAACTAATTTTCTCTGGTATTATTTTTTAGATGAGTTTTTTTTTGACGGTTGCGATACCTCAATTCAAAAGATAACTAAAAATAAAATAAAAATCCAGGTCCGCATTTAAAAAAATGGACTCGATATATGATGGCCGCTCAAAGACGAAACGTCAGATTTCTAATTTGATACCGCCATATTCTAGAAGAGAAAAAGTGGCAACGAGAAAGTGCAATTCATTTTTAAATATCTTCTCTAGCTGGAATATCTTTTCCAAAGATTTATCCACACAATCTTTGCCTATACATAAGTATAAACTAAACTGCATGGTTTAAAATTAAAAGTAAAAGTAGTTTCGATGATTTTTTTTCATATTATTGCTTTGCAAATTAAATTAAAATATTATATTTGAACACAGAACAGAATCTTTAATGAAATTTTCCTTAGAATCTTTAATATGTTATGAAAATGGGTGGAACTTTAATTCACCGTACACCTAGATTCGTATAAAAATGTTGAATAAACTCGAATAAAATTTAGCACATTTTCTGCACAACGAATGTGCAAAGTATTATCAAGAAAAGGAAAAAAAAACTGAGCTAGAACCTCTAATTGTTCTTCATGGAAATTCTTGACATGTCTTCTCAAATCAGTCTTTCTAGTAAACGTTTTTTTGCATGCTAGACAAATAACTTTCTTTATTTGTTGTTCCATCGCGTCAAAACCACATTCAGTTCAATCAAAAAATACACACAAACAAATACTTTTCATAACCTGACTTTTACTTTATTTACTTTCGTTTTCCCAGTTGTCGAATGACGTATTGCCCAAGCGTTAACAGAAAGTGCAGGCTGTAGACGCGAGTAATCAACTCGTTGACGTCTGAAACGGCACTCATGACATTCTGACTGGCGTATAAATACTGGGAAATAAAATTGTGAATGCGCATGCGTGAGTGCACAAAACTCATCAAAACTGCACAAATTCGGTGCTATCTAGTGCACACTTACATTTTCCTCAAGAACAACCCTGTGGTACATATGCGTATGAGGTTTTGGGACGACCCGTATTCCGTGTACCTGTGGAATTCTAGCAACATGTCGCTTTCCCATCATTTTACACAGAGAGAGCGACGTGTTGGTATGGATTTCCGCAGTACACAGTACACGGACTCCCGCCCCAGAGCGCGACTGGGAATGCAGCAAGCCGGCGGAGCCACTTTTAACGACAAGTGAACCTACGCGCGCAATTCGTCAAATGTCGAAAACAAGTCGGCATTATTATAAAAAATTATTATAAAAAAACATAAGTAAGGACGCTTAGATTGCCTCAAAATCTCAGAACCAACACAATTCACAATAATCACAATCAACATAACCCCATAATTTTGATCAAGATCGAACCCAATTTAGTTCGGTACACCTGCTGGCGAATCTCGAACTAAGAGCGGACCAGCTGAGTCCGTGACTGTTTACACCATTCGAACCAAATATTTGGTTCTGATATAGTTCGAATTTAGTACTTGGTCCGCGGACCAAGTTGTCGGTGTACTCATGATACCAACTTCATGAAAACGCTAAATGATTCCAATAATTATTGTGTCAATTATTGACAATAGAGTGTTTGTGAGGTTATTATGGTCTATCAGCATAAAACAACCAAAGTAATCACATAAAATTTTTGGCGGAACATGGTGGCATCAGATTTTCACCAAATGAAATCCACCAGCAATTTAAAAACGTGCTGTGGTGGAACATCATACTTCCACCACGAATAAAAAAATGCTTTGGTGGTACGTTTGGTTGTTTACACCTGGTGAATGTTTGGTGAAAAAAAAACACGCCCTGTTATTATCACAATATTATTATTGTTAAGGTTGTTCCAACCACCCACAAGAACTATTTCTCACTTTTCAAACATGATTTGGGCCACTGGAAATTATTGGTTTTGAGTTTTGAGACGGTTCTATGAGGAGTTGGAACAAACCCTATAGAATTATTACTATTTTTATTATTTTCCACTTGGCAACGTTGATTTTTGACTTTGTAGATTTCACTACATGTAATGTAAGGCTTACATTCAATTTCATTTTTGAGAGGAAAATTTCAAATTTTGGCTTGGCAAATGAGAATCATGTTACCCTACATTAAATGTCTGTTCAAAGTCACGCTTACGCCAATATAATTGTAGATGGTACAGTATGATTCACGTTTGTCAAGCGGAAATTTGACAATTCCACTTCGAATAGAAATTGAATGTAAACCATGCCCTTTTTTCTAGATATTTCTGCTGTTGCATGAGCTGTCATGCTGTCAATGTCAATAATTGTAAATTGTAAATTGAGGTTGTGTTTTCATAGCATGGCCGATTTCCAAAACAATCCGTAACTGCAGAATTTTTTCGGAAAAAAATGAAAAACATGACAATCTAGAGTGAAGTCAATAATGTTCCAACTATTTAGACTGAGCGGCACGTATTTGGAAAGAAGACGTCCGCTGTCAGTTCGTAGTTTGAGTGAAAATACCAGAATAAATTTGAGAGATAAAACGTGCCTGTTATGTAAACTTTTGAATGTTAATACCCGCAGTAAGTACGCTTATTTCTTCATAAATGTTAGAAGATAACTTGCTTTGTTATATATTTTTTATAATTGAATGTCAAAACATTTGATAGTTTGAGCGAAAATCCGAAAAATGTAAAGTAGAATTTTCCATGTAAGAGGGTAGTTAGTAGGTATTTCATAAACATTGCATGATTTTGATTCCATTCTATTTATCTAAATTTTTGACAAACTGTATTTATCGACAAAATTCGTAGTTCAAATTCGACAAGAATCGACCCTCAGTTCCAATTGGAATAAAGCACAACCCAAACGAACCAAGACGAAAAGAAAATCCTACTCTGATATTCTTGAAGGTTAGATGATATTCGATTTCAATATTTTATCCACATCAACAATTAACATTTTAGTTACCGACGCTTCATCGAAAGTTAAAAAAGCCAAAATTATAAAACTGACTGCCGTCGACTTGAACATCCTAGCGTCGAGTAATGTTGCTCTAAATGAATTATATAAAATAAAAAATAAGAAATTTCTTCCCCAGACCTATAGGTGAGACATTGTCAATATCAAATTACTGGAATTAATAATAAATTATTTCAGTAATTTGAATGTAGAAGGCATATCAACATTCGAAAGTGACACAATCCATCAAACTGTCATTCCAACCACTATACTACCACCAGTGGATCCAAAACCACAAACTGAAGAGAGTGAAGAACACGATCCGGAGTCCCTGACTACCGAAGAATTGGACATCCAAAGTCGCTCAGTGCGTGATTGTTTGCAACAACCCGAAATAATTGAAGAAGTCCCTGAGGAAGTAGCTATCCAACAACAACCGGTAAAAAAAACCAAAACACCAAAGGTGAAGATTTCTCCGGAAAAGGTGCAGCATTTGATGGAGCATCGAAGCACTGTTGCACAGAAAACATTGGCAGCTTATATTGAAGTATGTAACCATCAAAGAAATCCTCAACGGGGATTGGCTGCTGTTTACTTTCACCAAAGCAGAGCAAGGTTGCCATCTGCAAAACTAAGCAACATCGATAATGTAAAAGTTTATTCCACGTTGCTTAAAGGATTCGCAAATAAAGGCGACTACAGCAAATTAAGTCAAGTGTTGCAAAAGATGAAGGAACACAACGTACAGTGTGACTTGAACTGCTACGCTGCCATATTTGAGTGTCTGGGACGTATTAACGTACAAAACCATTATCAAAAAGACATTCGCATATTTGCCAATAAGGCAATTGCCCAAAACATCCATTTCAATGACATAATGCAATCCGGAGTATTTTTGAATGATGAAAGAATGTACACATTGAAGGCCTTCAAGGCCTACGACAGTAGCTATACACCCCAATTTAAAAAGCCGCAAATTTTTTACAAAAACCACCTAGTGGACCATTTAAATCCCAAAAAACAGTTGCACGTTGCCAAATTACACTCTCATGGCTCTACAGGGATTATTAACGTCAATCAGATCAATGAACAAGTGCAAAAACAACTTGCACTGGAGGACCATGGTTATATTACCATAAAAAGTATAGAAACAAAGGGGGAACCAAGTGAAGAAGTGAAAAACAACAGACTTATTTTGGACGAACACTATGAGCATTGGGCTGAAGAAGCCAAAAAGGGTTTGCAGCGGGATCTAGCATCACTATCAGCGCATAGAATGCCGTTCAACTTGGAGCCTTATCTCAGGTCAATTCCTCAAAGTGACATGGTGGAACTGATTGTTCAAGAGGCTAAAAAACTGTCGCAGGGTTCGGAAACTTATAGTCCAGAGTTGTCGTTTTTGTATAAGTTGCTGGGACATAAAGTCTATGCCCGATATAGGATAATAAGGAAGCAGAAGACTGGAGTGTTGGAAAAGGTGTGTGTGTCATATCTGGTTATCTACATATACAGAGTGAGTCTGGAATAAGTACACATTTTTTTCGGTTTTGGTCTATAGATTTGAAACGCCTCAAGCGATTTTTTCAAAACTTTCAAGAAGTATACAGGGTTTCGGTCTCAAGTGATACCACGTTTGCTATCTCCGGAACCGTGAGTGCTACGAGGTCAGTTAAATGGGAGTAGAGTTGCCGTTTTAATGCTCATTAGAGATTCATTTACTGTCTGGTAAAATTACTTTTAGTTTGACACAATTTAAATTTGGAAGTTTTCGTGGTGGTCAGCTTATGGGGCCGTTGTTACCAATTCTTATATGATAGAAAATTGTTCAAAGAAATCACACACACATAGCTAGTTACAAAAATCCAGCTCCTTGTTTGAAAGATTCAACTTAATGTATTTTGCTCTAATACGAGACGAAACAAAACTTTTTTGCTTCGAGTCATTATCATTCATGTTTTAAACGTGAATTTCAATTAAATTAAACATTTTCAAGTCTTTTAAATTTTAAAATATGATGAATTCAGAGCCGTTCTTGTGATAATTCCTGATGATGTCATTTTACAGGGTCGAAACGTCATCAATGGTATTTGTGTGATACATCATTGAAAAGGTTGTGAAAAAGGGTTTAAAAAAAGATGATAAAAAATCCATGTCCGTATTTAAAAAAATAAGTTAATGGTGGTTACTCGAATACGAAACGTCGTATACACTTTTTGAAGTCATTGTAGAATGGAAAAAATTACAAAACTTTCAAATTTAGACTGTGCCTTGAGAATGAATATTTTCTGAAATATTTTATTCAATTTTGGCCATTTTCACAATCTACCCTGTATCTCACTAACTAAAAATAATTTTGCAACACAGGGAATGGATCTAAAATGAGCATCAAATACAGCAAATTTTCTTCCATTTAATCGACCTCGTAACTCTTACTGATTCGAAGATAGCAATAGTAGTATCACTCAAAACGGACACCCTGATCCAATATCCGGGGTCTTGAGCATCTTTTTGATTTTCAAGACGGGACCTTGAACAACTCTATTTTTTTATGTGATGTAAAAAAAATTACTTATTTCAATCTCTAAGAAAAATGGAAAAACAGTGAATTTCATAACTGCTCGAAGTGCTCGAAGTGCTGCGCTTTTTTGCTTAAAAAATAACAAAACTCGGAAAATATTTTTAAAATCGCTTGAGACGTTCCGAATTTACAGTCAAAAAATCGATTTTTATTATTTTCTTAACGAAACTTTTCCAAATACATGTTTTTTTGCAAAAAGTCATTGTACTACTACTCTATTCACTATGTTAAAATGCGCACCTATTTTAGACTCACCCTGTATACAGTATGTCTACAGGATAACTTTATCAAGTATAATGGCGTGTCAGTAATTCAAATCGGCGTTTTAACGTGAAGTGATAAAAAAATTGCTCTAAAAACTCTGATTCCAAAACTTACTGAAGTACTAGAAAAAAGTTAGGTTTATGAAAATTGAAAAAAAAAATTCTAAGGTATTAAACTAACTTATATTTTTACATCGTTGAAGGAAGGTAGGTATATGTCATGTTTTATAAAATACAGTTAGAATTTTGAGTAGAATGAAAATATCCAATAATATACAACGCATTCCTTTTAAAAAAATACAAATTCGGTTATTTTATTTTTCAAACAAAAAAAAACCTGCTAAACAACAGATTTATACAATATGGTTTTTATTTCGTTTCGATACCTTCAAAAACATAAAAGTTACAGCAGATTAAAATGTTATCACATACAATGAAGCACCCTGTACAGGTATAAAACTCATAATATTATGAAGGTAGTAAAATGCAAAAATGTTTATTTTTTTTTAATTTTCATAAATCCAAATTATAGTCTTCAGTTAGTTCGGGATCAGGGTTTGAAGCAATTGTTGTATAAGTCAAAAAATTATTGTTTGCATGTTTGCGCTTGATTGGTTTCATGTTTTTGGATTTTTGAGGCGCCCTGAAGCCCTGAATGATAAAAATCAATTCTCTCACCAAAATTACTATTTTGTTTATCAATAATGACTTTCGTATCTTTCTTTTTGGATTTGGTATCTTTCAATGTTTAGTCCATTCTTCTTCTTGTTAAACGTATCCAGGAACATACTGTATATGAAACAAATTCGTACACCATTCATAACTATAGAACCGCTGGACTGATTTTTATGATTTTTGATCTCTAGGATTTGTTTCTGCCCCGAATAGCAGATTATCTATTAAAATATCGAGTAAATTCACGAAAAGAAAAAAATTTGATAACATGTTAAATCACAAATGTCATTACTGTCTTTGTGCGCGCATCAACTATATTTCTGTAGTAATTTTCGAACTTGTGTATGATTTTCCAGGCAGATTTGTTCGTAATTCTGTGAAATTCTATTTTCTTTTGGTGATTTCAAGATAATATTCACATAATATGAAGTCTTACATTTAGTGCACTGAAAAAGAGGCAAAAATGTTTCAAATTTGTTGTTGGCGTACAACCGCATGGGATGTTTATAAAATGATAGACTAGGTCTCTGGGCATTGGGAAATATGTCATAAATCTGTCAAAAGTGTGTTTCACTACTTTTTCACACAACGAAGTATGTTGTCATATCTCCGGAAAAAATCTAGATATCAATTTTTTTTTTTTAATTGATAAAGGAATTGTGGGAGAGTGTAACCGGGGTAGTCTCGTTAGTATGAGAAATTTAGTTTTTTTGTAAAACTGCGAAAAACTTCAACATTAACATTTTCTGCGGAGCCATTTTTAGTAAGCCAGAAACTTTTTCAGTTTAAATAATTTTGCTATACTATCTGCGTATGAAATGAAGGCAAAGGTTCAAAAAAGTTTATGAAAAAAGAATCAGCATTCTAAGTTTTATACTTTTCGAGTTATAGTTGGTGAAAGTTGAGTTTCCGCATGGCGCGGCGTTCAAACTACCGTGCTATCGCGCCTTGCATTGAATATTATTATTATTGGTTTTTGCTGTAATCTCAAAACTGTAAATATAAGTTGCGAAAGATTCTGAAGTATATTCAATAATCTTCATAATCTTTCAAGCTTTCTTGGCTTAGGCAGATTCTGCAACTTGCATATTCACAGTTATTGCAGAATTTTATTCCTGGTGCAATGCAGTTACATCTTATCGTCAAAGTTTCTCTCAAATCATCAAGCATTGTTTCTTGCGTAGAAAAATTGACCATCCAAGTATTTTTTTCTGCCTCTCGAACATGGCAATTGTACCAAATTTTTAATTGATACAGACATGTAACAAAGCATAATAGATTCATTTGAGTTGAGTCTTTTTGTTATACCTACTAAGTTTAGACAGCCCGATATTCAAAAAATAATATTTACTTGAAGAGTTGAAGTTAAAGTTATTGGGTACTGTGACATTAAAAAAACTTACATATATTATTACAGAGCGGAAGGGTAGTTTAACTGACTAGCTAAACATCAAGCTTGGTGCTCTTGGGGTTGCAGTCATATGACTGTATTCATACGCACAACATATGCTTACGTTTTACGATTTTTATGTCATATGTTCCATTGTTAAGAACGTCTTAACTATAGGTGAGTTCGGCATTTTCATCGTAGATGCGACAGATTTTTTGTCACGTGTTAACAGTCAAGTCATACACGATCAGATCACGTGCTTCAGCTGGTTTTGATCGAATGCAATATTCCGGCACGTGATTTGGCCGTATCTGTTTTGACTGTTATCACGTGACTAAACATCGGTCGCATCTGCGATGATGACACCGAACTCAATATATGTTTTTTTTATCATTTTAATATCCAGAATCCTACTCATGTTTTTAATGTCACAGGACCCAATAACTTTTACTGTAACTTTTTAAATAACTATCGTTTTTTAGATATCGGGCTGTCTCAACTCAACTGGACCACCCACTATAACATAGACGGACTCAAATTAATCTATGTATCATGTTTTCTTAGATGTCTGTATTTATCAAGAATTTGGTACAAACCAAATAAGCCAAAAAGAAGATACTTGGAAGGTCAATTTTTCTACTCAAGAAACAGTGTTCGATGATGTGAGAGAAACTTTGACGACAAAATGTCAAAGGTTATTTCCTGCGTTGCATCAGAAATAAAATGTTGCAACGACTGTGAAAAATATGCGAATTGCATTAACAGCCTAAACCAAGAAAGCTTAACAGATTGTGAAGATCATTGATCCATGGCTATAATATACTTCTGAATCTTTCTGTATTCTGTATTTACAGTTTCGAGTTTACACATAAAAGCGATTGGACGGCACCATAATCATAGCGCTATAATAGTATATAATGGAAGGCGCGGCATGGCATGGCTGTTTAAACGCCGCGACGTGAGCCGCCCATGCGGAAACTCAACTTCAAAAAATTATAAGTCGAGAACTGTACAACTTGGGTAGTTGATTCTTTTTTCAAACAGTTTTTTAAACCTTTGGCTCTATTTAGTACGCAGATAGTATAGCAAAATTCCTTAAAACATAAAAGTTTCTCGCTTACTGAAAATGTTTCTGCAGAAAATGTTATTGTTGTAGTTTTTCGCAGTTTTTCAAAAAAACTAGATTTTTCATACTAACGAAACGACCCCGGCTACCTTCTGCCACAATTCCTTTATCATTAAAAAAAAAGTTTTTGATATCTGGATTCTTTCCGGAGATATGACGAAGTATGTGTGGAAAAGTAGTGAAACACATTTTTGACAGATTTATGACATATTTCGCAATAAAAAATGTCGGCCCTGATAAAAAATGTTGTAATTTCCCTATCAATTAACCTTGGTAATTTCTGATTTCCAATGCCCAGAGACCATCTTTTTATTAACATCCCATGCGGTTGTACGCCAAAAAAAAATTTTTCGAGAAGGATGCGACTTTTTCTCTGTTTAGCAGTGCACTAATTTGAAACTTGAAAACCGCTGGACCGATTTTCATGATATTTGATTTGTTGGATTTGTCTCCTTTCCGAATAGCAGAATAACTATTAAAATATCGGAAAAAAATCATTTAACAAAACTTTTATTATTTATTTTTTATGAGGCGGTATGAAATTCGCCGGTCAGCTAGTCAAGTATAATTTTTGATTTTGATTTAGACTCTTCAAATTCATGCGAAATACTGCCATAACTATGCCGTTTCTCACGGAAAATTAGATGCTGTGCCTTGTAAACCTGACTTGACGAATCCCCGAATAGAATGGCAAATGTTAGAGCACCAACTTATCAATCAAGGAGCCACTTTGGAAATGGGACATCAACCTTGGGTTCCCACTGTGTTTTCGAATGTAGGAAAATTTTTATACCACATCATAATACACGATTTGAAGGTTGATGTTAATAGCTTAAAGACAAACACTGAGCACAAGTATGTTGTGTGCGATTATTAGCAATTGGTGACAATGATTACTTGCAGAAATTTCTTTCCGGC
Organism: Orchestes rusci; assembly: GCA_958502075.1. Classification (NCBI taxonomy): domain Eukaryota; kingdom Metazoa; phylum Arthropoda; class Insecta; order Coleoptera; family Curculionidae; genus Orchestes; species Orchestes rusci. The sequence goes on from OY293309.1 coordinate 34,301,614, forward strand.
TTTTTACACAATAATCAAAACACAAGGTCATATAACCAAAGAAGAAATCAAACCGCATCCAGTATTATCGAAATTGCAACGGCAAGCTCAATCGGAATTTCTGACTTTCCCCGCTAATGAGGTTCCCATGTTATGTCCTCCCGTTCCTTGGACCTCAATTTTCAATGGAGGCTATCTCATTTCGCCTACAGAAGTTGTCCGATTACCCTTTCAAGCTTCCAGTCAAAAACAACGATTAAAAGATGCTTCTGCTGACCAACTGTATCCCAACTTTGATGCCTTGAATCAATTGTCGTTAGTTCCTTGGAAAGTCAACTCGAAAATTTTAGATGTTATTTTGAAGGTGAGTTTAGATAATCTGGTGGTAGATGTGACATTGGTGGTGAAGGTTTTTAGAAATGGCGGAAATGCAAAGTTGGATGTACCGGAATCACCAGCGTTGTTGCCGTCTCCTCCGTCAATTACTCCAGATATGGATAAGATGGCAAAGTTTGAAGTTTTCAAGCAAAAATTGCAGTATAGGAGACAGAAGGGTGAAATGTATTCGATATGGTGTGATTGTCTATATCGACTATCTTTGGCCAATCATGTAAGTGATATTGAATTGATTTTTGTACACTTCACTTCCAAATCTAGTTCCGAAATGACATTTTTTGGCTTCCGCACAACATGGACTTCAGAGGCCGAGTCTACCCTGTCCCTCCACATCTGAGCCATCTTGGCTCAGATCTCGCGCGTTCCATGCTCGTGTTTGGCGAAGCTCGTCCTCTCGGACCGAAAGGTTTCGATTGGCTCAAAATTCATCTGATCAATTTGACTGGCTTGAAAAAACGTGACTCTATACAAGCCAGATTGGATTACGCCAATGAAATCATGGAGTCGATTTTGGACTCGGCCGATAATCCTTTGAATGGGGAAAAATGGTGGGCGCAGTCGGATGAACCCTGGCAAACTTTGGCTTGTTGTATGGAAATTGCAGATGTCGTGAGAAGTGGGCTTGATCCTGCTTCGTATTTGTCGCATTTTCCTGTACATCAGGTGAGATCGGGATATTATTGGCAAGTGACTTATAAATTTGACAGGATGGAAGTTGTAACGGACTACAACACTATGCAGCTTTGGGACGTGATAGTGCCGGTGCTTATAGTGTCAATCTAGCAGCTTGTGACATACCGCAAGATGTCTATAGTGCTGTCGTCAACTTGGTTGAACAACAACGTGTCAAAGACGAGGCTGAAGGAATTGAAGTACGAACCACAACGTATTCATAATCATACTGACCAAATTAATTTATAGATAGCCAAGATACTGAACGGCTTTGTAAAACGTAAAGTAATCAAACAAACCATAATGACTACAGTATACGGAGTAACAAGATTTGGAGCTCGATTACAAATAGCCAAACAACTGAAAGATATTGACGATTTTCCCAAAGAAGCAATTTGGTCTGCGTCAGCTTATTTGACAGGGAAGACGTTTGAATCTCTAAGAACAATGTTCACTTCGACGAGGGAGATTCAAGACTGGTTTACTGAGTGTGCCAAGTTGATTTCCGGCGTTTCTTGTTCTTTGGTTGAATGGGTTACTCCGTTGGGTCTTCCTGTCGTGCAACCTTATATAAAATATAAGAAAATGGCGATGCCTCAGGGCTATGAGGGATTCCTTTTGGATCAGTATGAGTAAGTTTTTCACTCAAGTATTCATTTTTAAATTATTAATACTTCATTATATTTTGTCGCACCATCTCATAAAAATACCACGTTCATAACATTAATATGAACTTTTTGTGTTGTCACGTTTTATTTGTTAATTGACTTATGTATTTTTGAACAGAAAACCCAATGTAATGAAACAAAAAAATGCTTTTCCACCAAATTTTATCCATTCTCTGGACTCTAGTCACATGATGCTTACATCATTGCATTGTCAAAGAGCTGGAATTACATTTGTCTCAGTGCATGATTGTTATTGGACGCATCCTTCTACGATCCATATAATGAATAAGGTAACTTTTTAAAATTCCTTGCAATTTTTGTTCACTCGATGTATTCTAGATCTGTCGCGAACAATTTGTAGCTCTTCATTCAGAACCTATTTTGGAAGATTTGTCGACGTTCCTTTTTAGTCGTTTCGCCTACGACGAAAGTCAACTGAAAGACATCAAAATAGCGGCCGATTTGAATAAGAAAAAGTTGAATAAATTACTGAAACAACTTCCTAGAACTGGCGACTTTGATATTAGGAATGTCTTAGATTCGATATATTTTTTCAGTTGACTGATTTAGTTATAATAGAATGTGATAATTGTTTTTTAATAAAAATGGCGTGTGTTTAATTGCTCTTCAAATATCTTACAATTGAACGCAAAACCTATTCCATCCTTGTTTTGTGACGTACACAAAACTGAACATGTCAACTTCAATCACCTTTATCCGTCAATATAATTCTCTCCAACCGCCAACCCACAAAATTTCCTAAAACATGTCAGAAGAATCTCCACCAAACCAGTCGCAGCCGCCTTTAAAACGCAAACTAACCATTAGTCAATCAGAAAACCAAATCGACCCTCAAAAGCAGCCACGTCAGCGTCTTTTATGCAACTCGAAAAGTTGCAACAACAAGGAACAACTGCAACGAAACCAGGTCATCGAGTTGGATTTGGCTACAAGTTTGAGTCGGCTACAAGTGGTAGATTCGCAGGATTTGTTGATCAATAGTAATTTAACACGGGCTAGAGATAGCTTGGAAAATATTCAGAAAGATGAGCAAAACATGCCCAGATCCAATCTGGATCGGACTTTGATTCGTCATAAAGTAAATAAGACTCCGGAATCGCCTAAATCGTCTCCACAAATTGGGGAGAAAAGTAAACCGTCCTCATCCCTTGCAAGAAGCAATAAGAAATGTCGCAAAGATCAGAAAAAACATGCGAAGGATGTTAATAAAAGCGAGAACAATTCGCAAAATAGTGACAGCAATAGTGGGGACATTGAACAAGATGGGGAAGAAGACTATCAATATCGATGTGTAAAAAACAGTAAGTCTGTGGTTTTTACCAATGAAGTTCTGGTCGTCTATTTTAATAATGAGGACGTGGTGGGGGAGGAAAAGGAACCTCTCAAAAAAGAGGGGGAGCAACAAACGCGCAACAAAGAAATGAGGAGGGAGCATTTGAATAAAACACAGGAAAAGTATAATCTTTGCCTATTTTAACGTAATTTTTTGGTCATAATAAAATCATCCAGTCATAAAGGCTTTTCATTGTACAATATAATGTCAAAGTGACAATGAAGCTGAAATGTTTGCCAATATTGACACTTATCACGCACTGTTTATGTTTAAAACACCGTAAAACCCTGGCAAACATTTCCAATTTTAATTATTACGACGTTCATAGTTTTGTGAAAAAACTCGATTTGGAGGTGTGCGTGTTTGTGGGCATTGGCCTCAAGTATTTTGCTATTTTTGTGGAAATTGAAAAGTGCAACAAACAGTATGACAGATTTTTTTTGGGAATTTGCCATTCGAGTGTATTAGAATCGTGGACCCTTTGCCCCCCTGAGTTGTATAAGCGCAACAAGAAAAAGTGCAGATTCAAGGTGAACCATAATAGGAGATTTCACGCAAGAGTCCATAGAAGATTTTGTGATTTTAGGTAGGTACCTGGTACATTTCCTTCCACCATTTGTCATGCAAATGTGGTTGATCTATGGAACTATCCATATTTTTTCTAGATATATGTCGACCAATGCAGCTTGCCAATGCATTCCTACCTTATTCTCAAACGACTTGAACAAAGTGATAGGAATGCCAACATGCTACATTCCCCCTCTTCCTCAGTCTTTGTGTCAGTACAATATTTGTGGTCTGGAGATTTGTCACAAAAACTGTGATAGTGTTGATTGTGAGTGTGATAAACCATTTTGCGAAAAATATTTATTAGGTACAAGTAAACGTCCTCGTTTACCCAAAATATAAACAATTATTTTAGTTACAAAGTGTTTAATTTTGGTGGATTACATATGTATCAGCTTTATTTCTTCTTTTCGGCAGGTTTGATGTTCTCCTTGGCTGCTTGTACTTTTCCAGTGACTGCCTTCATTTCTTGTTTAGCAGCATGTGCGCCTTTCTCTGTAAGTTCTTTAAACGCTCTTAAGGCCGCTAATTGCTGGGGGGTGGCATTTTCGTAATATAGTTTGTATTGTTTGATTGCCTCAGATTTTCCAACAGATACCATTTTACATGTCGTATGGGCAGCGATGATAAGTACCATTTTGGTGACCTCTAGGGCAGTTGTAGCAAAATGGGCCAATTTGTTAGACGACATAATAATATCAAATTATTTTTTTAAATCATATTAAATTGTCAAAGTGACAAGTGTACCTGGACGTCAATCATCGTCATCATCGGTTCTTATAAACACATCTTTAAGGTCTGCTAATTTGTCAGTTAGATATCTAGCACTATTGTTTAGCTGTTGTTTCCGTTGATCTATGTCTTGATGCATCTGTTCATTTTTTGCTTTGAACACTTCTTCAATGTTTTTCAGAACATTGTTCACGTTATTTTGCACTTGACTGATATGTTCATCATCAGTGGATAAATCAACATTAGCAATCTTATGAATTTTATTTATAACTCCATCTTTGGCCTCTCCTACATTTTTTTTCACTCGATCGTTGATTTCTTCAAAATCCTCAATAATCTGTCTATTGAATTCCAACAGCTGTTCGGCAAACAAATTTTCCAGCGATTTTTCAGCCTCAATTTGCTCTTGTGGTTTATGGTAACTATGGATGAAAATTCTGGTTGAACTTCTGGTGCTTTGTCTCCTATCGGTTCCTTTAATATCGTTTTTCAATTTTGTGTTGATATTTTGCAGGATCTGTTGCGCGGCTTGTGCAAATTCTTGACTATCTTTTCTGTGCTGGAATGTGCTTTGTATGAGATTGTGAATTTTCACCTTGGTTTCTTGTACAAGTTGTTTGTTTTGTGTGTTGAACGTTTCAAAGTCGTTTTGAGCGATTTCTCGTAATTTTCCGATGTTTTCTTGTAAAATTTCTTCATATTCTTTAGCAATTTTGTCGTCATTTTTTTCAAATATTTTTTGCATGTTGCCTTGAACCTCTTTCAAATCTTTTGCTGTTCGGTTTTTAAATTTGTCCATGGCTGATGCTTTTGTTGGTAAATTTTCTTTTGACATGATTTACTATAATTTTGACAAGGTGACAATGTGAATAAATAGAGCCTCCAAGAACGTTGTCATTTGTGCTATAATTTGTTTTTTGTATTACAATATAGATGGCTCTGTAGGTACCCATTAAATTCTTTTGATCTGTATGACAGGTGACATGCATTGTCAATAGTTGTCATTGAACATTTTGACATGACATGTTATCATCATGTTATGGCTACGACCAATACCTCCTAGAAATCATATATGCACGGTGTCCAAGATGTCATGGATCAAACGGTTTTGGGTGATAGAGGACGCTATTTGCAATAAGAAAAAACACATATATTGTGATCCAATTGTTGATCGTTTTCGAGATACAGGCTGTTGAAATTTTCATGAAAAAAACGATTTTTTTATTTTTTGGCCAAACCAAAAATCATATTTCAACCAAACTTGATATACGACATGATACCATGAAAAGCTAAAATATCCACCAATATCAAGCTCTTCAGTCGACCAGTGGCGGACAAAGAACAAAGTTTATATATTCGAAGTGGCGGAGATAGATGTTACTACAGTGACTCGATAAACTACAGTGACGCCATCGCGGCCATGTTAAGGCGAACGCTGGGGCGCGTTCAGGAACGTCGCAATTTTTGAAAAATAGGAATGAGAAAATAATATGATAAATAAGTACGTACCTTATGAACAAATAGTCAAATCACAAAGAAACCTTGGTAAAAAATATTTTTCACCAACCGCAACTTAATAACATTTTAAACTCTCAATGGTTGTCAATGGCAACACAACAATAAACATTGGTCGCGTTCATAAGACGACCGAGTGCCCGCTACGCTCCGGGAGCACTCTTTAGCATCTGACAGTTGAATGTTGAGTCTTATATGAGACTTCCGCTCAGGAGCGGAAACAGTTCCACAACTAAACCTTATGAATGCGAGCAATGTTCTGCCAGAATATGGCGGACGACCAATAGAAACGACGAGATGCATTGGCGTCACTGTGGTTTATCGAGTCACTGTAGATGTTACCGGGAAAAATAATTTCGCAAACAAATAATGTAACACTAGGTGAACGACTCAAAAAAATACTATTTTTAGACACACATTTTATTTCATGAAAAAAATCCTTCGAATTTTTTGTTCGTATTTGCTACCATTTCGCAGGAAATTAATCTTCTTTTGTTTTTTAACATTATTTTCAATCTACTTGGTAACGCAAAAGTTCATTAACTATTGAATAGAAGTGCGTGTGTGCTATATTTTCGTGATCAGAAAAAAGACGCCTTTCTAAATATGTAATAATATATAGGGTGTGCCATTTAAAAAAAGGTGAGTTATGTCAATAATTTTGACATTTGACAGGTTATAAAATATTTGAGTCAATAGCATAAAACCTAACGAAAAACCCTACAATTCCTTGTTTTGTTCGACCTTTTAGCTCAAAAAATAAATATTTTACAGCCTTTCGAAAGTGTGACAAATCAAATTGAAAGCACTGTACAATCTGCACCTGCGAAAAAAAAAAATCGTCTAATTCGTCGTAGGGCTTGTTTATCGCGCCTGATCTGCTTCCCAACAGTTATTATTTTTTTAAGGAGAGTCAGCTCATCAGGGGACTGTTGAATACCCTTCTTCAAAATAACCCCATAAAAAATCAAGTCGGCTCAAGTCGGACGAATAAGTTGGCCCTTGTATTGGCCCTCCTCTTGTATCTCGGGAACGATGAACAATTGGATTACAATATAATATGTGGTTTTTCTTATTGCAAATAGCGTCCTCTATCACCCAAAGCCGTTTGATCCATGACTTCTTGGACACCCTGTATAGGAGTTATTGCCACGATACACTTCTATGGCATTGTACTATTTGGTACCCATATACCTATATTTTATTTGAAGGTATATGTTGGTACCAGTATCAATGGACATATTATAAACACCCGAGTAAACACCGATCTGAGTGATCGTGATTGAAACTTTTTTTCGTTTTTTTTCAATGAAATGTTTTACAGACGTAAATTGAGATAATAATTAATGATTGTCTTGATTGAATTACAATACTTTAACATGTTTTTATTCAGCAAAATAAAGTCGGTAACACAACGAATACACTTTACGGCTTATTGGCTATATTACAAAATGGAAACAATCATTATTCTGTAATTAATGTTTACCGAAAATATAACAAAAAAGCTTTATATAAGTAGTTATCTGGTTATCAATATATAGGGTAGGTACATGTATTTATCCATTCAAGTATGAACAAAAATTATACTTACACATGACAACAACAATTCAACAAGAATAAAAAACGTTATCATCTAAATTTGTCATAAAAATATCATTTATCCTAATCGAAACCGGTAAATGAGCCTTACAATACAATATATACACATTATTTATAAACCAAGCCATATACGTAAATTTGGGCAAACGTGGCATCATTGCATTTAATCAAAATTGATATGCAAGTGGATATAAGTGAGTATTATATTACAATAGTGGCAAGAGTACACAGGCATACAAGCTTAATGATACTTTTGGGTTACCCATACAACATGAGACGGTTTGGCAACAGCGCTTATTTCGCAATTTACCGTCCGCGATTGACCGTTGATGATAAAGAGGGCGTGATTGCTGGGCGTGGCTAAGAAACCACCGAAACGACCTGCAGTGGTGATTGGTCGAGCTGGATTGGTCCAGTCTGATGTAGCGGAAGCGACACCTACACCAGTTATGATTTCCACTTTGCCTGTGATTGGATTTATTAGAATTTTCAATGAAAGACACAGCATTGAATACTTGATACCTGTGTTGAGATTCACAAATAGAAGATCCTCTTTGTTTTGGCTACTGGCATAGAGGTCATAACTATGAATGGTCTGGCTTGGGTAGAACGTTATATCGGAAATGTTTAAGCTTGTTTTCACGTCGAACAAAAACTCCAAGCCATGAGCTGTAAAAAAACATTTTCTCTCACAATATCCAGCTAATGCGTGGAAATGCAAACCTTTGATTTCTTGCACAATCAACGTGGTTCCTGACAAAGTTCTATCAAGAGTCACCAGCTTTCTAGAGTCGGGGCTAACGTAGGGCTTTCCAAATAGAGTTGGGGAAGTGGAAATAACCGCATCAGTGAGATAGTCCAGAACCAGCTGTCCTGTTGGCTTCCTGGTCACAGGTTCTTTACATTCCATGAAAACAAATCCGTCTGTAAAAACGTCCTATAAATTAATAAACCAGTTATTAATGAAGATATAAGTACATACATAAAGCTGAGAATTGTATTTGCTCAGGAACACAGTTATACGGAGTAAGATCTACAGATCTAGTATAGCGCAGATTCTCCAAATCTAACTTATACAGTCCACGTTGATTGGTATGTGTAACATATCCGTACTTGTACGTATAAAGTGATATCTCCTGGAACGAGCTCGGCAGAAACAATCTTTGTACCATATCAAATTGTCCATCTATGGGTTCAGGATGTACTGTATGATGTTTTCTCTTCTGCCCAGCATCCCGTATCACCTGTATCGTTTTACTTCCCGTGTCATTACCCTCCCTCCAACTAACTAGCCACAATTGGTCCAAATGTGCAACCTTTTCCAACTCCACAGGTACCTTATCAGTGCCAACCACGTCCACCACTGCCATTTGTAGAGTAGAAACAACCAACACTCTATCTAGGTTGGGTTGCGATGCGTATATATATCTGTTGGATATGGATATGGCTTGTCCCCAGTTACAGCTAGTCCCTATTGCCCCACAAACGTAATCTTGAGTTCCTGGAATAATATCCGAACCATGTATCATATGATATAAGCGGCATGTTGTTGGTTCATAAACAGATATTCCCAAGTCATGAAAGGCAAAGAACCGTTGCTCCTCGTCTGATGGAGTTTGCGGAGTTGGCTGGTCTTGCACCACCAAAGATGATATGTCCCTGGTTAAACCTCCAATGTTGGTTGCCCGACACATATAGGCTCCGGTGTCGGCATAGTCGATTTTCTTAATTTTCAAACCAGTCCCATTGCCTAGGATTTGGTATTTGGGGTTGAGTTCAATTTTCAGTTCGTCATCATTTTTCAGCCATTTGACTTCGGGGAATGGTTCTCCAGACACGTGACAAAACATTTGTGCATCTTCACCGGGACGTTTTGATTGGATTATTGGCATTACGTGTACTTCTGGTAAAGCTGTAAAGACGAAAACATGATTGGTGGAATAACCAGGTATGCTTTTATATGAAAATATACTCACTATAGACAGTAACAATATGGGTTTGCACCACGTGTGGATTTCTTTGAGCGCTACAAGTATAGTTTCCGGCATGTTGCAATTGCACTTTAGTCAAATACAAACTGCCATCCCCATAAACCTTCACATCTTCTTCATCTGAATTTGCCAAATCTTGTCCGTGTCTTCTCCACTGAACTGGCGGAATTGGGGATCCGGTTACAGCACAATGGAGTTCGATATTTTCTCCAAGTCGGGCGGATACCTGGTTCACCTCCAAAGCTTTGTCTAGAGTGACTACAGATACGCCTATAACAACTATATTAGCTGGTTTACAGATGGTATTATAACTTACTATAAAGTTTGCTCATAGCCACTGAAAACTCATTGATACTCAATTTATTATCTTTATCAGTATCGTCAAATTCTATCATGCTAGTTAATGAGCAACCGCTCGTCAAGTTGATCACATTGACCAGATCCTGATCTTCTTGCGATACCTGTTTCAGTTCAGCTACTTCTACAAAACCGTCACTGTTTTTGTCGTAATGTTGAAACATCATTGATAGTAGGTAGTCCTTGCTTTGGTTCTCTGACATGAGTTTGGCATGGTTGTATAGTAACAGGTTGTCTTTCATTACTTCGTATTCCTGCATTGAGCATTCGTCTCTTCCATAGTAATGGTCTTCGATCTCGTTGATCAAACTGTTGAGATCTCCAGTTTGGAGGTTTGGAAGAATCAAGACCGACTGGAAAAATGTGAAGATTTTCTTATATGAGGTGGTTACAGATGTACAGTATTTCCTCAAGTCAAAACTGTGTTCTCCAAAGCTTGAGGAATTTCTTCGAATACGAATGCCCATATCCATGCATGATGCACAGTGGAGAGATATAATAATCTCAAGGCCTGACAGACCGGTCTGCATGCACACTTTTGGATATAATTTTTCTAGATTGGATGTAATTAGAGCAACAATATGTTCTCAGAATAACAATATATATTTCTCATTAAAGTTCACGTAGACAGACAGTACAAATGCGTTGTAATTCTATAGAGCACACCCTGACTGAGATAACATAATATTATAAGAAATAAATCCTACCTGAGTATTATCAGTAGCAGTCTCGTTCCTCGATCTGGCTCGATCCTCTGTGCCTTTAAAATCGGATAATTTCATCCCCATCCAGTCACGCTCTGCATCGGGAAAATAAAATTACCAACTTTAAAGCTATAAACCGTGCGATAAGACGCGCTTTATGGACTGAACTTGGAAACTTTGGCCAACTTACCATCGTCTTTGTTCATCTGACAGTGGCTCATATTCATTTGACTCAATCTCTTCTTTGTCAAACAAGCATGACTATGCATGTGACAATGACTGGCATACACCATATTATCCGAGGCACAGATTGGATGACGTGGCAGACATTTTTTCGTACAATCGCATCGGGCTGTGCCCAAATGGACTCGACACTCTTTGCCCGAGGGACAATAGTGGGACAAACATGGATCGTTTTCCAGAAGAGGTGTTGCGGTGGTTTCGGATACATCCCGGTGATGACGTTGCAGTCGGATTGTCTGGAATTCAATCTGTATTAATGGGGCGCGGATAAATCAAGCTGGATTGAAAGTTTAATCGCTCGGCTGTTATTGGTGTGGAAACAGCCGTCCACTGACCCGAACATATTAATCCACACCAGACCAAGCTGTTTTGTTTTGAATACGATCCACTCTAACTCACTGGTTAAAACGGGTTTAGTTGCAAAAGTTTTCATCGAAATTGAGGATTGTGGATGATTAATACTAGTTTAAACTTGATTGTGTCTATGTATTAATAGGCTTTTTTATTCCAGTAGACATGAAGGATGTTCTACATTATCACCATCGAACTCAGTATAATATTTTTACATGTAATTTTGGATAACAAATAATTATGGTTATTATAGTGTTGCTAATTAGTAATCGGAGTGCGACCCTGTTTTGTTGGGATGATTCTCGATTTACGTCTTTTTATACTTCTGACTCGGGAAGTTTGCTGAATATTCTAAACGCGTCTATTTGGTATTCGCCTGAGACCTTTGACACAGAACATTATTTTCTTTCAAGTTTTAGTTTAGACACCTTAAGAAATAAGTATAGTATCTGTCTACGAGGCACACTAGAAAAGTTTTAAACTGATTTTTAACCTGCCATTTTGATTATTTTCTTTAATTAACACAAATATAACTCAGCTCCAGTTCGCATGACATGGCAAAAATCCATAATTCATGAAACTTGAAAGAGTCGAAAAATTGGATAAATATTTAACTTTGATAAAACCAACTGAACGAGCAACGCGCCATAAATTGTCGCAAATTTCTAGTGTCCAGTGTCCAGCGTAGCGTTAAAATTAGGATAGAATCCACTAAATTTAATGGACCACTGTTGAATTATTCCACTTTGTTATTTCATCGTCATCGGGTGCAATTGAAGTGTAAGGTGGAGTAGAGAGTAGAGGAGTACAGGAGTGGCAATTTAGCGCCACTATGAGACCGCTGTCCATGAATAATTTTAATTAAGCACGTTCCGGGACGTGCGAAGGCATAACGCGATTCCAGGCTTGATTTATGACTACCGAATTGGGACTGGAAGGAGAAGCAGGGGACTCCATTCTACAGTCTACATTCTACTCTGTCTCTGTACTTCCTCAAGAAAATATAAATCTTTCAAGTGATGGAATATGCACCAGCGGTTCCGATTTTCAGCGAAATAAGTCCGAAATAAACGACGTCATTATGGAAATGCCGTGATGATTCATCGCTCGTGGAGATTTAGACATGTTTCATTGGATGGCTTTGCTAATGGACAAATATATTTACACAGGTGCTGCTCATGACTCACGACCTATTTCAGAAATGCTACGTCCACGCAAGAAGTGTTTCTGCGGCTGATTGTTGATTGTCAGTAATGTCAGTAGAGCTCTCCAGTTCATTGGATATTCCATTTTCGCTTTAATTAAACTGCAAAGCTAGTCTCCTTTTCATGAAAGTGGGCCGATGGGAGAACATTATGCTTTATTGAATCATACAACATTTTCATTCATATTTCATAATATGGTTTCAATGGAAAGGACTACAATTTTGGTAATAGAAGTGATTCCTGACAACATTCATTTTCAAACTATTTTTTTTCAGTAAAATTGTAATTCAGAGCATCAATATGTGATATGTGTTTAGCGTATATCGGACAAAACGCAGAACATTCAATTAAAACCGTCATAAGATCTCTTGCCCTGTCATTTCCATATCTGGCTGGAGCAGGAAAATGCCAATTTCCTTATGTCTGGAAATTCAACTTTGTAGTTGTAATAGACACGTATTTTTATAAAAAGGAAAATAATTCGATAAGCGTCTGTAGTCTGGAAGAAGAATTTGTTGAAATGGACCCGGTAATTGAATTTTCCTTGATAACTGTTCAAGGGACTATGGACGAGCAACACAATAAAGGCGGAATTTTCAATATCAAATTTACTTATCGGATGTAGAATGGCAGCGGAATATGAAAACAATAATCCGGTGCTGGAATTAACTTGATGAAATAAGATGGGGAAGTTGAAGTGAGTGAATGCGGGACTTGCGGAATATTCCACAGATTTACTTTGATTACTTTGTCAGAAAACATTCAAAAGTGAAATAAAAAGGACGCTGATACTTTTTTATTGTTCGCTTTTCACGTACACATGGATATTTTTGTTATTTTGTTGACCTGTGGATGTACTATAACTGTATGTTGCCATCAATAAAGTGAATTGAATTGAATTGAATTGAAGCTTTGATGCTTAATTTTACGCGTTCCAAACCCAAGAATTTATTTTTTACATCAATAATGAGTGTTATGCAATCGAAGTGGCGAATGTTAATATGCAGAGATCGAAGAAAGCCGGAACTCTATGATGGGTTAATCAATTTAAAGAGTCGATTGGCGCGTAATTAGAAGCAGCGCAACGGCTCTCAAAGGCTTTTCTGATTTAAAGCCCAATTAGATAGAACTAACTTCGTTGCCAAGACGGACCAAAGGGCGTTTTGCCGCCGGATATATTTTAGGTTTTGCTTCCATTTCTCCGTCCCACTTTCCCTTGCATACACTAGTTACTGATTTATTGTATTTACATACTATTTCGTTGAGACGGCTCAGATTTAAAAAAATATTTATTCGCATAAAAAAAACGTACGTATATTGAATTGAGTTTCTCAATTTTCCGAAGCAATGAAAACAAACAAAAAATATCATTTTCGTTTTTAAATAATGTAGGTATACACTATAGTATACAGTATGATGACCTATTTGTTTTCGGGTCAACCTGAAAATAAGTTTATTATGCGACCGATGTGATTCGAGTTTTTTTTTCTAAATTGTTAAGGGCTTGACAAACTATTTTTTTTTTTTCAATGTTACCAAGTGTGAATCTGACTTTATACAAAATCCAAGGGCTACTTTACCTCTTTCCAAGAGCAAAATTTTGACAAACCACTTGCGATATTTTAGAAAAAATCTGTGCACGCCACTGGATTCAGCATCCCTTAAAATGGTTCTATGTATACCCAAGAAAGTATCAAGTATAGTTGATATTTTGTAGGAAAAAAAAATCATTTTCTTTTCAAAACTTCACAGTTTCTCTTGAAAAAACAACTAAATTCTGGTTTTTTCTAGCAAGCCACCATTTTCTTCAATACACCTGCCGCTTTATATAATTTATTCGAGAATATAGAAAATCACATTCTGTATTTGCTAGCGCGGATCACAAAAGAAAATTAATAGATAAATGAAAAAAAAATTGGTGAATTTGTTTTGAGGGATGCCCAATCCAGTGGCGTGTATAATTTTTTTATTTAAATCGCTGATGTGGTTCATCAACCTTTTGATCCTGTTAACAACTCGCAAAGTAGGCCCTGGATTTTGTATGAGCCAGGTCATTATTTTTGATAAAAAAATAATGTTTGTCAAGTTCTACAATAAGACAAAAAATTGATGCAAATCGGTCAATTATGTAATGACCTTTTTTGAATGTATTTGTGCCTGACTAACATGAAATCATCACACAGATATTTTCTAAACTCTATCACAGATAGTTTGGTAGTAATCTATAATTACTCGCATACTTTGGCCGTTGTTTGAGTACATACTCAAACAACGCTTTGGCGAATCATAATGGAATATCCATTAGATTGTTCAGGGTGAAAGGAGGTGGAAAGAAATTATACTAAATTTCTCGTTTGTTTTCTGAAAATAACTTTGGGATTAGTAAGACAAAAAAGGAATTCTCCTCTCACCCTCACGCAAACATGGGCAATTCACAGTCATTCGAATTCCATTAGTTAATGCCAATTTCTCAAAAAACATTATACAGTGTGTCCAGAATAAAATGATGTACGTGGGGATATCGGAAACTACAGGAGATACAGTATCGGTTAAATGGAAGAAAAGTTGCGTATTTGCGTGCCCAAGAATAATCTCACTTTGGTTTGTTTTGATTCGATACCGTAATGGAGATACAGGGTGAAAAAGAAAAATGGCCATTTTTTAAATAGCACAATATTTCGGTTATTATAAAAGATGAGGTATTGAAAATTTCTGGATCTGGGTAAGAAGATACGGTGATTTTGAAAATTGTGTCGAAAAAATTGTAGGCCCACTATGTTGCTTCCGGCCGAAGTCAACTTTTGTTTTTCTTATGGGCGCCATATTGAATTTTTTCATTTTCAAAATACGCATTGAAAATGATTTTCAAAAATATGACTTTCATAAAAAAAAACAGACTTGACTTTGGCTGGACGCAACATAGTGGGCCTAAAATTTTTTTGACGTCGTTTTTAGAATTGTCGTATCCTCTTAACCATATCCTGAAAATTTGAAAGTTCTAGCATTTATAATAAGCAAAATTGTGTGGTTTCTTCAAAATTTGCCTTTTCCCTTTTCACCCTGTATCCACATTACGGTATCGATTTAAAATAAAACAAAGGTGGAATATTTTTGGGCATACAAATATGCTGCTTTTCTTCCATTTACGCAACGTCGTATCTTTTAAAGTTTCCAATATCCCCATATAGTGCCATAAACATCATTTTATTCTGGACACACTGTATATGTAGACTCTCAAAATCAAACAAAAATAACTACATAGTACCAAGAAAGTTTCAGTTGTAGTTATAATCAATGTAACAATGATTCCGATTTTTGGAACATTCACAATAACGTGTGCATGAGTATAAAGTTAGAAACTCCAAAATTATCATATTCATTAATTTTGATGATACGTTGTGTGGCGTTATTACACAAAATCGCACCTATTTTAGCATTAGTTTATAGACTTATAGTTAGTAAGTGTCAGCATTAAGGTTTGCATGCCTAAATATAACATGGGGATGGGGAAGCGATAAAATAGTTATTATTCCAAATGGAGGGATTAGAGGGAAAGGGGCTCTTCCACTTCTCCACTCACCGCGAAGTGCATTTCTCATTAAAATTTCGTTTCTCAAACGAAGAAACGTGCCTGGAATTCTCAACACTGAGTTCAAGTATTACGATTGCTGTTTATTTTCAATACACAGTGTTTTCTTTTTTAATTAAAGCTGTTTTTTTTGTTGTATAGTATTTCCAGTATAGCGTCTGTAATTGTATGTTGTATGAATGAAATTCTATGCCTTGATAATGAATTAATAATGAGTCTTTAAAACTCATATGAAACTTTGAATTAATCGCAATAAAATAATTGGATAACTCAATTCAGGTAAAATGAGCCGATGACAATACTTATATTGATTTATTCGTACCACTGTATTTCGAGAACAGTTTGCATTATCATTCAGAAAACGAAGATATATATGTCCGTCTTTTGTGTAAAAAATCAAAATCTATCTATAAATTTCGTTCTTTACATTTTTTCGATACGATTCTCTGTTCAGAAGATGTTTGAGAAATATTATATGTTTTGTAGACATTCTCTCGAGCATTCTCTACAGTCCATTATAGAGAATGAAAAGCTAATCAATATAATATTATTTGTATGTTTCTAAAGCTATTTTCACTCTCTGTTCAATATGATGGTCCAAGAGCAAATTGTTTATAAAAATTAAAAATATAATGAAAGTCAGAACATAAAAATTTTCCAAACTCTTTTTGGTAATCATTTTCCATTTCGACTTGAAATATTTCAAAAATATAGTTTCAACGAAATCATAGTAGCATAAAGTCCAATGATAGCCATTTGGCGAGTCAATTTAGCAGCGCGTTAGATTAGCATTTCGTTTTTTCATAGCGTCCGCGAAATGGCGCAATATTTTCAGGAAAACTGTCAGTCGGGCCACAATAAAACGATAATATCCATTCGAGGGAAACTTATTGATCCTAGTTTTTGACGGTACTGTAAAAGGGTGGATCGAGATCACGTCTTATAATACCTCCATATTAAGGGCTAAGTAAAAAATACCATAAATCACAATGTGGAAGGAAAAAATATATTTCCGGTGTCGTATGACACAATGTCGTAGTGCTATCTGCCATCTGCACAATCATTAATTTCCTTGCCCGTCATTCTACAACTTATTGTGGCTTAAACAAAAGCCTCTTCCCGACACATAATTTGTTATTTTTTTTCAGTCGACTATGTAGCGAGATAAAATGGTACAAGATTGATGTTCATCAGCCAGCACCATATCGATTTTATAAATATGTTTGATGTGCACAGATAAATCGCATCGATTTACATGCACTAGAATGGCGGCGTCCATTAGTCTGTCCCAAAAGGAAAAAATACAAAACACAAAAAGCGTGTAAATTATGACCCTTGGCCTGCCTTGGCGGAATGTAGGCTAAAAAGGGTCGTGAAGAGTAATGCTGATCCATTTCAGCAATTCCCATACTTTGCAAGTATTTGTCGCTGTCCCTCAGGTCGCCATTTCATTAGGACAATTACTTTTTGTCCCATATCCGAAAACTATCAATTTTGGGGTTAATGAAGTTTCCATTTCCGTTAAAGGCAGCGGAGCCTGTTTTCCAATATTCAGGCTTCAGCGATGCTCTATAATCGTATTAGATATGACAGAGCCTAGGAATTTGAAACGTAATTACATCTCTCGAGATAATATTGGCAACATAGAGCAGCTTCGAGTCAATATCGTAAAGAGCGAAGCCAATTTTCCATCGGACAGCTCTAAAAAATAGAGCCGATCTTGGCGAAGCCGTAAAACAGAGGATAGTTTAGAGCGGAGCAAACTCCAAGTGCTTTCCATTGTTTGCATGATTGCATGGGACTATGTATTAATGCCATCCATCGCTTACTTAAAAACATTGCCACAATTTGATCCAACTCCAAAGAATCTACTTTGTGTAATTCTAGGTACAGCGATTCTGATTAAAATTCCGTTTACAGGTCGTGCAAAGATTATAACTTTGCAATGCATTAATGTAAAATTTCATATGATTATCTTTGGAAAAACCATCTATCAAGATCAAGTTGACTCAAACACTTGCATACTTCACATAAGGTGATTTCAATTTCCAGTACATTTCACCCAATAATTAGTGTGACTCCAATATTTTGAAACACTCTGTGAATTATACTGGTTAAAATATAAAAGTCTGTTAATGAAATATTGTAGCAACATTCATTTTCTGCAAATCCATGTTCGAGCCAATTTGATAGGTGTACATGGTTCTTCATACTCATAGCAGATATGAAATTTTGTATTAGGTCGTGTTTACATTGAGTCTTATGAAAAATTATGCGTTAATTTAGATGCGCAGGCGCAGTGTATTGTTCTTAAGCGGGATTTACACGGGTCGATTTCCGCCGCACGACTAGGACGCCATGCAAATATCGACCGTGTAAATCAGAAGGTGACTAAAATCGCAAACGCCAAAGGGTGGCCATCCGACTTTTGCCGCACGATCACAGGCAGCATGAGACGGGAGACTGAAATCGACCGTGTGTGTAAATGCGTTCAGCAGTTGATATTGACGATCCCGCTCACCCCGCTACCCTCAAAGTTTTGTTAATTTCACCTCGACAGATCAAAAAAGTATGAAAGTGTCTTGCTATTTCAGTCGCCCGCGTAAATTAGGTAGCGATTCGGCTGTGGCTAGGCAATATCGAAGCAACTAGCCGCACGGCAAAAATCGACCCGTGTAAATCCGCCTTTAGTTTTGGGTTATTGCGTTGATTGAATAAGTTCAATCAACGGTTATTGGTTAGGTCAGCATCTGTTCGTCTACATCAATGTGAGTATAATTACTGTTTAATTCGGATATTTTTGATAGTTTCGTGATTGTACTTAGTTATATCAATTATATAATTATGATGAAAGTGCATTAATGTTCTTTGAATCATGGTTTAAAGTGTGCAATGGTTGTAACATTAAAATCTGTGAAAATACTATCCGTCTAGCTAAGCTACCGATACTAGCTTTCCACCAATGATTTGAGTTTTCAATCGTTTAAATTATTCAAATTACACGATGTAGGCATCTATTTAGTGGGTTTGAGAATTTCGAAAGAACCTCAAATACAGGTTCGACTTTTACATTTCCTGTTGTTTTGGTCGGCTTAAGTGAATAAAATCGATCCTGAATACATGCACCCACCAGGTCCAGAAAGAGCAGACTTTCCTCTTCAAAACGAGCTAAAGAACCAGATAATCGATTAAGGAATTTCAAATTTATAGACAATTTAGTAATATCAAGTTTGACGGCCTGTAGCAAACGCCTCATAGTTGAGTTAGCTGACAATTATTTTTAGAACAAAAACTAATATTGAGACACTAGGTATACAAAAACTATTCAAATGACAAGGATAAAAGATAAAAGTGTCGGTTCGGTAGCGGTAGGAACCTTCTCTAATATTCTTGGTTCTCGTTCTCGAACAAGACGATGTCCGGTAGTCCGGTGCAGCTACAGCCGCTGACAGCGCGCGCTCGCGCACCTAAATGGTTGTCTTTTGGACCTTGACCGAAAACTTGTTATTTGACTTGGTACCTTAGTAAACGAACATTGTTATTGTTCAAAAACATTTTCATTGATAAGGTGATAGGTTTATTTATCGAACGTACACTTTCAATATGCATGATTTATCGACTCATATTTCGGTGAATCGCATAGAATTAATAGGCTTACTTTATGGAAATAGGAATTTTATTGGCGATCATGCATGGATATAATGGAAGCCGCATTTGTGTGAATTCAATCAGCTAGAAAATTATCATGGTGTATTGTTCAATTAGAAACCTAAATTCAATAAAACAATAATTGGTTTGAACAATTTTAAATAATTATTATAGTTAGGTAAATATATTAATAATCATATGCAATACACAAAATAGATTTTCCAAGCTAGATAAAAATGGGTTGTAATAAACTGAACAGTATTTGATTCATTATGTACAGTATAATATCACGAGCAGTCAGTACAATATTGTAAAAGACTCAGTATTTCTGTTAAAAATAATAAGTAAAAATGGAATTTTTGAGCAGTAAAAGTACTATCTGGCCTGTATTTCTATGTTCACTATTGTGATTCTGATGGTCAGTAAAAAATTATGAAATGTCCATATGACTTAGCTGGTAATAATTCCACAAATGTACAGTAAGAAATATTAAATGGCCAGTATGCAATAGTCAGTCATAATTTTAACAAACCCAAACTTGATACACATAATACCAATACAGAACACGTCAATTAAGATATATTATAATAATAATGGTAATGTTAACCTAGTGCTAACCAACGAGCTGCTGCATATTTTTTATCAATTTCGATCACCAACACAAACTAACTCAAACTTGATCCACATAAAACTAATACACAACACGTCAATTATAATATACAATAATAATTGTAATGTTAACCTAGTGCTAACCAACGAGCCGCTGCATATTTTTCATCAATTTCTATTACCAACACAAACTAACCCTAACTAACCCAAACTAAATCCGCCTCTCAAAAGAACCTATCTGACTACTTCATCATGACATAAAGGCAGAGTGTTTTCTCTTTACTAAGTTGTGTTTCGTTCCATTGTAATTTTTTTTGTATTTATAAGAAATAAAATATATGACCAACCATTCATTATTTTACTGTCGATTTATTAATTTTATGGACTGTCCATTATTTTCACCAGGCATTTACTAATTTATCTGATCGTTTTTTCATGATACTGACTCTTGATTATTTATATCTACCATTTATTATTTTTACTGACCACTTCTTTATGTTACTGATGACCCTTAATTATTTTTACTGACCATTTCTTTATATTACTAACCGTTAATTATTTCAACCGACCATTTATTACTTTTACTGACCACTTCTTTATGTTACTGACCCTTCATTATTTCAACCGACCATTTATTATCATACTGACCAAGGGAAATAGAATAATGGCAAAGAGTACTGTCCATAAAATTGAAATACTGACCATTTAATTTGTTGCCGATAAAAATGAATGTCAATAAAATGCGCAAGGTATACATTAATACACAAACCCAACCCTGAACCATATTAGTTATTTTCCTAACAAGTTCGCAAAGTGATGCTTTCCCGCACGCAAAAGCAGTTAGACGAACGACGCGAAGCGGAGTTCGGATATGCTTTAAGGGCGGGAAAGACACTTTGCGAACTTGTTAGGAACAGTATTTTTTCTACGAGCGTTCACAGATTAGACACGAAAACTTTAGATAATATATTATTTGAACACACTTAAAAACATAGACCTTGAGAATAATGATTATTTATGGTTAACAATATATTTATATTGAAAGATCAGTTTGTGGCGGCAGCTGGAAATTGGATAATATGGGTTTAATCAAAATCATAATTGATTTATTTTATATTTGAAATGCAATTGCATGTCCGATCACTGTTCATAAAATTTCCTCTTTTGTCGCCTTATTCCCTGCTATTGGCAACACTGTTTTGATTTGACATGACAATCTAGACAGCTGCAGTCAGTGTCAGTCTTCGTTTAATCGTTTATACTTTTATAAATTTGATTGTCCGTTTTTCGTTTGTTTGTATCATAGAAATAACACTTATTTCTATGGTTTGTATACATGATCAGGTTTTTTTGATGCCAGTATTCAGCTCAGATCTTTCGAATATTTCCGATAAACACAGTAGTTTGAACCAAAATCAAGCAAGAACAACTCACAAATGCCGATTGAAAGTCGTCATTATCAATGTCTGTTTACGTTACTGGCGAATGCGTTTTTAACGCAAAAAAAGAATTGTGTGTTTCATTTTGATTTTGACTGAAAAGGGAAAAGTAACAAGAACATTATTTTGTGAATTACAAAGTGCATAATCTACAGTTTGGTTGGTATGGAACAGTGGCGGCTCGTCAGGTGAAGTAGGTGAAGGGGCTCTTCACCGAAAAATACTCCAGAACTAATTAAAAAATGATTCTATGAAGATTATTACAAAATGTTAATTTATTCTGGCCTCCGCTGTACATAATAACACCATAAATGCAATTGCATTCCGGCCGACAATACAATCGTCAGTGAAAAATTCCGCGCTGCGCGGCGACGATCCCCGATTCGTCGTTTCCGACCACGCGAAATTAGAAATTGAAGAGCCAGCCCGCTTCAAGCGTGTTTTTTTCACCGTTGTCATGGTTACGTGACGTTATTCTGACGACAGAATGGAAAACGCTGCGCGCAATTTTCTTAACATGAAGAGCAATCTTTAAAATAGACTTCATATTCACATGCACTTTTGTTTTGGAAAGGCGCGATGCGACGCGGTTCATGTTTTTCTAGTACATACGTAGTGCCATTTTTATAATGCGAAGTAGGTACTTTACCTAATTGTGGCTGGTGACAGACTATTTTTTTGATGGTTTTGGATGAATTTATTAATTTACTGAATTACTTTTGTGTGGATAGATTGTGTTGTTGTGTGTGAGTTGTGTGTGAGTGAAACAATGAATCCAGTTAATGACATTGTGTGTAATTTGTTGGAAACTCCATTTAGGCGCTGGAAAGACGGAGATAAAAGGGATGTTCTACTACAAGGACGACCGACTGGTACTTTAAACTTAGGTATAAAGAAAGAACTGAAAAAAACTGGCAGATCCTATAATATTAATTTCAAGTCTTCCTGGTTTTTGGAGTATAATTGGCTATGTAGTAGTTTTGCATTGCAAAAATTGTTTTGTTGGCCGTGTTTACTCTTTTCCAATAAACATTCCGTTTGGAATCGGGACGGATTTACAGATTTTTTTAATATAACTAGATCCTTACGTAAACACGGGGATTGTGGAGAACACCTTAAATGCCAGGTTATGTTAAGAAATTTTGAACAAAATCAAAATACAATTTCCGATGCTTTACGGGAAAACGCTAGACTATATAAAGTAAATTTCAATGAACAAGTTCGTTTGAATAGACTCTGTTTACGGGTAGTTCTTCACGCAGTTTTGTACCTCTCCAAACAAGAGTTGGCATTCCGTGGCCATAATGAGAAGATTGACTCAGTGAACAGAGGTAATTTTAAGGAGTTACTCAGCGTGTTAATTGAAAATAGCCCTTTGGAGATTAAAAATCACTACGAAAAAATCAAGAATATTTTTAGTGGAGAATCGAAAACGATTCAGAATGAATTAATAGATTGCATTTCTAGTTACATAAGTGGTCACATTGAAAGTGAAATAAAAAGCTGTCAGTTTTTCTCCCTGCAAATTGATGACACTACGGACATAGCCCAGAAGTCGCAATCTTCAATTATAATAAGATATGTCAATTCGAAAGGATTGTTAGTGGAACGTTTCATGGGATTTTATGATGTAAGTGCCGGTAGAACAGCTGATGACCTATTAACTATGACAACAACAGTTTTGGAACCTTTTGAGTATCAACAGAAATTAATTGGGCAGTGCTATGATGGGGCCAGTGTAATGAGTGGACATTTAAATGGACTACAGAAAAAAATTAAAGAGCACGCTCCTCAAGCAATTTTTGTTCATTGCCTTGCACATCGGCTTAATCTCGTTTTACAAAAAAGTTTTAAACAAATCTCCAAGTGTCGAATTTTTTTTGCAACACTTACGGGAATACCATCTTTTTTCCATAATTCAGCCAAGAGATCATATGTCCTTGCTTCCACATCTGCGAGACGCATGCCAACAATCACGGATACGCGATGGTCTTCTAATTCAAAATTAATCAATGTAATTGTCCAGGATTGGGAAAAATTAAAAGACGCTTTCAAAATTATTGTAACTTGTGAGGACTCGGATGACAAGTCAGTGCAGCTATCTAACGGATTTTTGAAAAACATGAATGATTTCGAATTTACTTTTTTGGCAATAGTTTTCAATGATATATTCAATGTGACTGATATTTTATATGATGTACTTCAAAAAAAATCCTTGGACATCAATTTTTGTACATCTCAGATAAAAAGGACTCGTGTGCTGTTGAATGACAAAAGAAATGATGACTTCTTCAAGTCAATCTTTGACAAAGCAAGCACAATGACTGAGATAAATATTTCGAAAAGGTGTGACGTTGGTCTAGGAAGAGATGCCCACATTACTAAATACAGAGCTCTGTTTTTTGAAATAATAGATCATATTTCAATGGAAATGGAAGTTCGATTCCAAGACTGTGATAAATTGAGATTTGTTTGCCTAGCTGATACAACCAAGTTCGAGGGGTACAGTTTGTCTTTTCCCATCGACGCTTTTGAAAATTTATTTGAATTTTACGGCACAAGATTCACAAAATATCAAAGACTAAAAAATGAACTTTCTTTGTTATATGCCGATGAAAATTTTAGAAATGTAAACTTGCAAGAACTCATCATCAAATTCCAAAGTCATAAGGACATTTTTATCGAAGCATATGCCTTGTTTTGTCTGATTCTCACAATACCATCGACTAGTGTATCGGTTGAAAGAAGTTTCTCGTGTCTGAAAAGGTTAAAAACTTTCACAAGAAATACCATATCGCAAGATAGACTCTCCGCTTTGACAATTATTTCACTTCACAAAGAACTTTTGTTGGAACTTATGGCGCAAAATCCTTTTTATGAAGATATAATCGACAAGTTTGCCTCCCTAAAGGACCGGAGAATCGAATTGGTGTACAAAAACTAGATAGGTGAGTTATATCAATTTAGTCTTTTCTCTATTTCTTAAACAGTTCTTAATACTCATTACTCAGATTATTCAAGTTTTTTTGTCGTTTTGTTCTGGAATTACTATTACTTGGTGAAATGGTGTAAACGCATCACAATTTTTTACGCTTTTTTATCAAAAATTGCAAAGTTTATAATAAAATGGTGAATGCGCTCAACAAAAAAATTCGCCTGCGGCGCTTGACCCACTACGCATATAGTTCTATCTCTCTACTTCACCTCATTTTTAGACCACGAGCCGCCACTGGTATGGAAACGAAGTTTGAAACAACAAATTGGTAGGTAGTTATTTGACATTTGAGTGCGGGAAAAAATTTTCCCGCACTAGTGCGGGAAAAGGTTACTTTGCACACGCAAATGAGTGTGCGAAGTGGCTACTTTGCGCACGCTCGTAGAAAAAGTTATTTTCCTAACAAGTTCGCAAAGTGATGCTTTCCCGCACGCAAAAGCAGTTAGACGAACGACGCGAAGCGGAGTTCGGATATGCTTTAAGGGCGGGAAAGACACTTTGCGAACGTTTTAGGAACAATATTTTTTCTACGAGCGTTCACAGATTAGACACGAAAAACTCTAGATAATATATTATTTGAACGCACTTAAAAACATAGAACTTGAGAATAATGATTATTTATGCTCAACAATATAATTATATTGAAAGAACAGTTTGTGGCGGCAGCTGGAAATTGGATAATATGGGTATAATCAAAATCATAATTGATTTATTTTATATTTGGAATGCAAGGGCATGTCCGATCACTGTTCATAAAATTTCCTCTTTTGTCGCCTTATTCCCTGCTATTGGCAACACTGTTTTGATTTGACATGACACTCTAGGCAGCTGCGTCAGTCAGTCTTCGTTTAATCGTTTATACTTTTATAAATTTGATTGTCCGTTTGTTTGTATACATGATCAGGTTTTTTTTGATGCCAGTAATGGCCAGTATTCAGCTCAAATCTTTCGAAGATTTCCGATAAACACAGTAGTTTGCACCGAAATCAAGCAAGAACAACTCACAAATGCCAATTCAAAGTCGTCATTATCAATGTTTGTTTATGTTACTGGCGTATGCGTTTTTAACGCAAAAAAAGAATTGTGTGTTTCATTTTGATTTTGACTGAAAAGGGAAAAGTAACAAGAACATTATTTTGTGCATTACAAAGTGCATTATCTACAGTTTGGTTGGTATGGAAACGAAGTTTAAAACAACAAATTGGTAGGTAGTTATTTGAGTTGACATTTGAGTGCGGGAAAAGGTTACTTTGCACACGCAAATGAGTGTGCGAAGTGGTTACTTTGCGCACGCTCGTAGAAAAAAATGTTTTCATATAATAAGAGTCTTCTTGATAAGAGTATACAGGGTGTTTATTAACTGAATGTCGATACTTAGGGGTGATAATCTTTGAATGATTTTAGGACAAAAAGTTTATATTATGCGAAAGCATAATTTACAAGATACAGGGTGTTGAAATTTTAAAAAATGAATGATTTTTTTTATAATTACTTTGATACTATTTCAGACATCTTTACGAAATTTGGTAGACGTCTACTTTGCATCAATATGCATTTTGTGACGTACAAACAATTTTATCATTTTTACCAGTGACGTCCGTACGGGTTTTGCACTCAATATTTTTGGAGACAAAATTTGTACGCCACTGCTTCCTTTCAAAATAAAAATTATTTTCGAAATCTCTATTTATTTCTGAGCTAATTTGTTTTCTTGATTAGTTTTTAGTCCGGCGCATGGTTTTCGCTTAAAAAATAAAATCTACTTACCTAATTGACACCCTGATGCTGTGTGTCTTCCAATATTTTAAATCAGTGGCGCCCTCTCTAACATTCCCATGCATATTGATGCGAAGAAGACGTATACCTACCAGATTTCAAAAAGATATCTGGAATAGTATTCAAGTGATGATTTTTTTTCTTTTTTAATTTCAACACCCTGTATCTTAAAATCTAGGCTCTTGCAGACCTATGTCCATATGAACTGTTTGTCTTAAAATCATCCAAGGATTATCACCCTTAAGTATCGGCATTCAATTAATAAACACCCGTATGTAATCTGGGACTATATCACGTCAATACTCAAAACGCTGTTTGGGGTATAGATAATAATTATCTCGCCTTTTCAAAACTCTCATTTCTGTCATAATATAGTAGGTTGAATTTTTTATTTCGAAAGAGATCTCAAAGAATGAACGAGGGCAACACTAGGTATAATCGTATTGGGTATATGAGGGATGAGGTACTACCGATGGGTTCTATCAAAGGCGTTGGCTTAGGTTGTGATGAATTTCAAGGTTCAAACAAATTAACCAGTAACAAATCTACGCCTGGATGTGGGTTTCAAAATGGGTTAACTGTGTAATCCCGACGTCTTAGTAGCTTTATGAACGATGGAGACTATTATTAAGAGAAATCCTAATTCACTCTGGCAGGGATTCACTGGCCCTGATATATCGTTTTTATTGAACGAACTACTCTCCGGAATATCCAAATGATCCTATTGAGGATTACAATATATGTCATGCATGCAATATAAAGGTTGCATATCGGCATATTGCAAAGTTAGACTTACCTTGGATTCAATTCCAAAGGCAGCGACTGCTAGAAAAATCACCATATATGCAGGCACAGACATGGCCCATTTGTATCTTGTCATCTATAACGGAAAAGGAAATTTCTGAATTAGACTAACCATTTATGAAAGACAACGGGATCGAATTTTCAATTTTGGCAAATAATTAGAGAATGACACTTGATAAATCGCATGTGAAACGCGTGATGGAAAAAAAGGGGCCGATGTACGGTTTTTGGCACAGCTCCACTTTGGGGGGTGGCAGAGACGCCGCCGCCGCCTTTTTATGTTTCATAATATGAAAACTCCGCGAAGCGCGAAATAAAACTTGAAGCGGGTTAAAGTTTAAAGGCTGCGACGTGACTCAAATTTCAAATTTGAGCCTTTTCCCCATTTCTCCCGATGCAAACAGGCAAGATTTATGGCTCGTCCTGTGCTTATTTCACTTTTCTTGCAATTTTGCCTATTTCGTTTCGATTAAGATCCCAATCTTTCGTGAGGACGATTAAGAGGAGATGAAATGCGAAACGGGATCTGTAATCGCCTGTCTGTCAAAACTTGTACCATCCATCAAAATAGGCCGTATAGAGGTCGATTGTTTTTTAGCGTCTTGTGGGTTTATTGGAGTAGAAAATTTAAATTGCGCCGCCATTTTTAAGAGCTTGTGCAGCGACTTCTCCTCCAGAATTAATTATCCAGATTTTGCGGAAAACGCCATTTAATTAAAAGAGAATTCTGTTAAATTCCCGCTGCTGATTAATGGAAGGTATATGTAGGTACATTGCGTTGTGGTACGTTTCCCTTCATCTGTCAATAAATATCATTATTAACAAGTCCCCAACAGTATTATGTTATTTAAAGGTTTGCTGTAAGGCTTCCACTTCCATAAACATCCATTAATAGCGTGATATCCGAATGATTGATCGGTCTGGAAAGAATTGAAGGAGAACACCGGAACATGTCTTTCCCCATATTCCATTTTTTATTCAGAAGTGAACAAAGAGTGTGTATGGACGGCTCGACCCTTTCCTTTTGAATTATTTAGATCAAAACGGGGTAGAATTTGAATTTGCTTGCTTGGAAAGTAGGTTCGGAATTCTTTAATAAGCAATAATAGATAGTTAGAGTTAAGTGAAGATTAAATGAATGAATGTCAAATCAAGACAGATATGTGAAAGAATCGCATGGAAGTTAACATTCCAAATATCTATTAGGTATAAGCACTTACAATATTTAATTTAGTCATATTGTACACCATAATTTTATCATACCATTGTTCGTGAAGATAGATCTTTTATCGATCAGTTTTTATTTGGGTTCTAAAGGATATATGTATCGGTAAGAAGCAGTATTGTACATAATCATAAGTTGAAAAAGCCAGTATCACCTGAATAAGACTACATAAAATCCATCGAGAAAGTGCAATTCGAGATAGTAGCGCTCCGATAATAATGCCCCTTTCCATACAGTCATTAAGTATCCAGATTGTGTATGGAACAATGGAAATAATTACTACAGTTGATAACAATCGTCGCTCCTCGAAAACCCCTGCTGCCCAAACCACTAGCGATTATATATTTGGCATACTCGAATCTCAGATAATTTGGCCCGCTTTGGATCGCGTCCAGATAATTGTATATGGTACAATGGCCCTAAAATCCCGCTGACACTGACACGCGGAATATTGGCTTTATTAATTAATTAGATTTGGAAAAGTATGCGGAATCGATAAAGGCCAAAGTGGAATGTGAAGGGCCGAAAGACAATTATTGCTCCGCTTTTACAACACACACACTACATTGGGGATTCAAAGAAAGGGTAGATAAGCGTTTTGTTTTGTTACTCCCTTGTTTCCTTGGCTGTAATTTAGATAAAAACACCCTTGCCAGGGGCGATAGTAAAAGGAAACAGCTGATATCGGGAAATTGCTATAAAAGGTCAAGTCGCATTTATTCCTGCTCCTGCTGCTGCTGATGTACCTACTTCACTTCATTTAAAAGTTAAAATTCTATCAACCTAGTTTTAGTGAATCAGGAAGTCTGTCAATAGTGCCAATAACGGGAAATCCGATATCTGTGGGAACAACCTCAAGTGGTTTTGATAATAATAATAAGTAGTTTAGGTACACAACAGGATTCTAATGCATAACTACATAATAATGTGATCTACCTTTATTTTTATTGCAACTTACTGCTAGTCTTTCCAATATCCTAAGCAGTTTGCTAAAAACACACCAACAAATTTAATTTACGCAAAACTCACTGCAAAATGGAGTTCCGACTAGTTCCGTTGTAAGTTTACAACGTGACTGAGTTTTCCACATTTCACCCCTTAACTGCCAACGTCAAGGGAGGTGAATTACCCTGTTGTCACGTTGTTTTCTGTACGTAATGAGCTTTTTGCAATAAATCTAGCAACATTTTTTTAATAAATCTTTATCCATTACAACATTTATACATTAGAACAATAATCCTACATCATTTTCCATTACAACGTATAAAAATTAAACTTGTAGTTTGATAATTATTGCAATACTCTATGAAGTTATGTTTTTTATTTCAACTTACAAATTCGTAATCAAATTTAGGAAAAGCTTCACAATGTGGCAACAAGAAAACTAAATACGACGTTGGAAAATCTATAGCATAATCATGCGCCATCTCTCGTAGGTACTATACAATATAACATCATAGTATTGATTTTCGTAAACGAATATAGCACACTTTGTTTTATCGACTAACAAGGCATAAGACATCAATGTAATTTGGCAAATAGACGTAGTGGAGCTCCAGTACCTCCATCGATTTTCATTGGGGCAACAATTAAATCGAATCCTATTTCTGAAATAGGTTTGAAATGAAAACCTCCACCTTTTATTATTGATAAATAATGATAATTATCTTGAAACATGTTCCAATGTGATGATATCTACCTGGAAGGTCGTCAATGAGTTTCACATTTTCCATGTTATACAAATTGGCTCCGGAGAAAGTTCTATGGACAATATAGTCAGAGGAACTTGCTGGGTCAATGCTAGGGGTGTCCAAACCCACTCCATAAAATTTATTAGAATCTACTATCCACTGAGCTGCTTCTTTGGATAAACCTTTTAATGAACAAAATTGTTTAGAAAAATCATATCATTTAATAATTTCAATATATGTATGCCTACCAGGAAAATTCATTGTAGTATTATTATTATCAGCACTCAAATCCAAATATTTGGATCTGTCATACCAAAACTTGGACCTTCCAAATTTCACTAATAATACGGTTCCATGGGAAAAGTTCCCATTGCGTTTTTGCCAGTCTATCATATGTTGTGCAGTCAACATACAGTCTCTTCCCAGTTTTTCATGTTCCTTTGACAGATCAATCAAGGCTCCTTTAAGTTATTAAGTACATAAATTACAGCAGATTCAGACGACAACCATTTTCAATGAACTTGAATTATTACAAGCTATTTTTTTGTGAATTTGCGTCACGTACGTGACGTACGTGTGCGGTAAGTGATGAAGAAGCTCTTACACTCTTACCTTGAACATAGAGTCTATCTATGGGGACATCATTAACTTTCCATCCAGACTCATTGAAGTGATAAGGAGCATCAAAATGAGTTCCTCCATGTTCAGCCGCACAAAATTCATTAGCAGAATACCTTTAATAAATTCACGAAAGATTCATTAGGATGGATATAATATTATTACATTACCAATAACCCCTGTCATAGTTGTGGATTTGTTTCGTGTAAGTAAATGTTTTCATGTCTGACATATAAACAGTTTTCTCGTCAAAATTCCAGCTTAGATCTAGCAGTGTTTGCAGATGAATTATAGTGATATTTGAAAATAAACATAGTAAAAAAATGTATAACATATTTGAACCGTTACTGTACGATTAACCACGCTTTCATCACTATATGTATATAACTACTGGAAGTATTTATCGGTGATACTTTGACCCTTGGAGATTTTGTTGGTACTTACGAATACTTTTCGCCTTGCACGGTGTCTTGTTTGATAAATTTAAAAGGTGTAGAACCTGGCCAATAAATGCTTCCATTCCCAAATCCCCATGTCAAGTCGTGGAAAGTTTTTTTGGAAAAAACACCGATCAACAAAGTATAGGACATTATGATCTTGAATTTGATGAACATTTTTATTTGTTAAGGTGTTGCCACCAGATGAAGCTCGTACTGCTCGTATTGAACAGTTTATCTGTCAAGTTCATTATTATAAGTGTCAGATCATAATTTACACTATACGGTATGTCCACGGATTACATTACATAGAGAAAACAGTTGTTTATGTCTTTAACGAAAAAAAGTTCTTATAAAAAGTCCTGCTTGAATAAGAAATTTGATTCCCAGTGAAAAAATATGATTCGAAAGTACAAGGGTGCTCGCGATTAAAATGCGCCAAGGGCAGTTACCTTTATTTTTTATTTTATGGAAAAATCTCTTTTTATAAAGAGTTTTTGACAATCAAATTGAGTGTACAGATAAGAAATTGAATTGAAAATTATCAGGGTCAAAACTCTTTTGTATGTTTTTATTATGAATATTCTCAATCCGTGGACATACTGTATACTATTGAGACCTAAGTAAGTTGAAATAAACAAAGATAACGCAGAACCAATGGCAAGCTAACGCCGAAATAACTTCTGATTCAATCCGTGCGCGTATGTGTTTCTAAAAATGTAGATAACATTGTCTTTTCCCATAGATAAAAGAAAAAATGTCTTTTCCATTTATTCACAATCCACAAAAGGCGAGGGAACTCGACGTTGTGCCAACATTTTTGGATGAATTATTAAGCCATTATTAAAAATGTTTTTGTCCGATGGCCCTTTCGTTTTTCCTTGTTCCTTCATCAACAATACTGATGGCCAGAAAAGTTGGAAAATTCAAGTCCACACGATAGAGCGATTTTTCACTTTGCGCCGACAAATTGCGGAATTTCACATTTTCAGGGGTTAATTTCGGGGAAAATTGTTGCGCTCTATCATTGTCGACAAAGAGCGAACGTTCATGAACATTAGTTTTCTTCCAACACAGATATATGTGTTTATATATTTATATATAAACAAGGTGAATGAAAATCGAGAAGTGTATTGTATTGAACACGTTAGACTTTTGTAAAAAAAGTGTTTACCTACATAATATGTTCGTAGGTATATGATTATCATTTGTTTTCAAGATTCGCGTGATTAAAAATATTATAAACAAAATTTTATACTTGGACAATTTTCTAATGATTATTTTGGAGACTAAAGTAGAGTGGAGAACATAATTGGATAAAGAAAGTTCCATTTCAAAGTGGCTATTCGGCCACTATAATAATTCGGAGTAGTTCCGTCCGAAAATGATGCTAGAATGCTAGAATACGCGGTATAGGGGCTAATTCTGTAACTGCACCTTTGGGAAATTTGAGCGTTGCATCGCTCCAGGTGTCGTTTCCAGATATAGACTCCATTTTGAAGCTTATTGTTGTTTTCTCGACCCCGACCACGTTTATTAACTTGTCGGAAAAATCACCTCTAATGGTCGTCCTTTATGCTGATTCGGGCCAATTACTCATGTTCCCTCTGTTCCAAAGTTATTAGGGTCAAGAAATAGATCAATTTTGGTCTGGTCTGCTGCTACTGCTGCGACGACAATAGACTATGACTTAGTGGCTCTCGGCTTCAGACCATGGCCTGAAAATTTATCGCCTAAATTCTCTTCACGTCATTAGTCAAAGTGTGACGAAAAAATCGACATTCCGTAGAAATTGCGTGTGCGTGAAAGGGTCTGTATAATATGACTGACGCTTTTCGGATAGTTCCAATATTTCCAATTACCTACATATTCTGAAGTCATTATTGTAGAGTACTTTTTTTAATAAACTCAACTTGATTCTTCTTTTCAAGTCAAACAACGCCATCAAGGGAGTCTAGTGAGGAAGGACTCTGGGACTTCGCCCTCACGAGAATTCTAAAGGGGTTCCCGTTTTCAAATTTGTATACATAAATATTATATTCTCGAACCATTTTAATAATAATCTATAGACAATACTTCAACTTAAATCGTTTAAACTAAGCAGATCGGCGAATTCCAACTCCCAACATTGGGTTGTATGAATAAAAAAAAAGAAGTAAATGCTTTCAGTATAGTACTATATTTGTCAGTTGTTTATAAAATGTTTCTGTCAATTTCAAAAAATGTAAGTAGAAGCACTTACTTATTCTTTATTTATACCATCCATTACCTCATTGAGCATGCCATGGACTCAGCCTTCCGACAGCTGCGGAGACTGCGGACTCAACGTGTTGGAGCCGACGGCAAAGTCAACGGAATGCCCATGACAAATTTGTGAAGAACAAGGTGGCAAACAATACAGAAATACTTTTCATTATTCTTGGTTTTATCGCAGCATTTGATGTAGGCAAGATACGATAAAAATTCAAGAGATCAAAAAGTTGCGTTTTTAGTTGAATAACCTGAGAAAAAAAATGACACAAAAAGTCAGTGGCGAACATTTTTTTCCCAATAATATTGGTTGAAGTGCCGCTCGGGACGCCACTGTATTCGATAATTTTTATTTGTTCATGGCAAAATGAGCCCGTTATCACTATAAATACCGTTACCAAACTTCAACAAAATCGAGTAAAAGATTAATTAATTAAAAATAAAAAACTAATCAAAAAAAAAAAATTAAACACCCTGATGTATTTTGGAAACAAAGCGAAATTCGAAAAAAAGTTATACCACATTTTCGTCTTAAAATTAAGCGAAGAATCACCCCTTTCATTTTGTCACAGAGGTTAGGAAACACCCTGTATACAAATCTAAAACAGAAATGACACTTGCGAAAAAATATATTGGAAGTGGAAAATGAGATTTTGAATGGTCGATTGAAAATCAAACTCAACGTTGCTGCAGGATCTCTACACACATTGATGCTGTATTAGCTCGAAATGTCGAAAAATGTTGAGTGTGATGACTGTGATGCCGTTGGATCAAAGAGTAATTAACCTATACAATTATCAGATTCATTTAGAAAACAAAGTTGCTGATGGTTGCTTGGAGATGAGTGACATTTATTTCGAGGTAATTCTAAATAAGCCAATTAAAAAAAATGAAACCCAGTTTACAAAATTATTTCGTTTTTTTTAGGATTTAGGAACCAAATATCCGTTTTTTCAAGTTTTGTCTGCGGATAACTGTAACCCAAATACATTATTTAAATAATCATATTGTGTATTGTCGAAGAGCAAAGAGGATACGCTTGTTCACGTCCTCGCCAATTCGTACTGCTGTTCGGCACTGACCAATGAGAGCCGTTTTTTATTGTGTATAGTCACATTTAAGCATTAATGGGAATGACATATTATAGCATTAACTTTACATCAAAGCCAATACCATGGACGTCAACATGAGTTTTATGAGTTTTATTTTAGTTCAAAGATCTAGAAGAAGAAGTCTAAAAAACACACCCTTGACAAAATTATCTGAAGATGTAGGTGAATAATAGTAAATAATAATATTTTACATATTTGAGGAACTCAACTCCCTCGTATATCCTTGATATCCTATCTATCTACTATGTAGGTAAGTCAGGAAAAATAATAGTCAGAAACAGACATTAACCGTGGCGTACACTCTCATGAAGAGTAAATTAGAATTTATTAATAAAGTTGAGCAAAAGTGGGAACGCGTGGGGGTCGTACATTCTAGTTTTTAATTAAAAGCTGACGAAATATTGTTGTAGCTGACACGTCGTCGCTGCTGCACCGTCCGACTAGATTCCGGCAAAAGTAAAAATGGCCTCATCTATCTACCTCTTTTTCGTTTCATAGGGATTTATTAAGATCTTGCGACAAAAAAGTGAAAAGAACTAACCGGACCGGAGTTTTTGAATAAATGATCCCTATTTATAAAGTGAGGAAGGCGATTTCGTGCTTGTCATTTTGATGAGAACGCCGATCTTTGTAAAAGAAATGTCAATTAACGACATATACCTTTATACCTTCTGTTATTTGAGTGAATGGCGGAACGTTTTAGCCAAATGAGAGAGGGCGGATTAATTTCACATCTGCCGCACATTTGCACCAAACACTTTATTCAACTCAGATGGGACACATTAAAATTATTGCGAAACAGCCAAACCATTCGTGAAAGCGATTCACTCTCTAGTCTATAGTCAATGGCTACAGATGAAGATTTATTTTAAATACATCAGATCGGGGAATTTTTCCACTCAGCAAACTTCCAAGTCATTAGCCATCCAAGTGGAGTAATCTCCTCGAAAATCCATTATTGTTTTTGCCGTCGCGTTGGATTCTTTTATTTTGTCCGATCCCCAACTAATGACTGGCCATCAAATGAACACGTGACAAGAGATCCTAAAACTAAAATACAGGATTTGCAAAACGACAGTCAATTTGATGAGAAATGACGGGCCACTAATAGAATCCATCAGCTATTCTATATCTACTCTGTTGTTGCTGCTGATCAAATTTCTCCTGTTATTTTGATATCGTTGTAATAGAGTTATATCCTGAGATAGTCATTTTTCTTATCCCCGTTGACAGTCCGGACAAATTCATTTTCGACGATAAAAAATGGCCGAAGCCACAATATAAATACAGTTGCTATAATATTCATCACATACCAGCAATAAATTCAGTTTTAGGTAAAAACCCTTCTAATCCCGGTGGCGTTATAATTTTATTTATGACTTCCTGGGGTCGTTTCAAAATGTTAATTTTATTGACAATATTCCCAAATTGGTTTTTATCGCGATTCCCTCGATGGATCTATTTATACGATACGATTCAAATTGTCTTCCTGTTTTACAAACAATGGACGGCAGTAATTAGAAAAGCATGAAGATCACCTTCCCAATCGTAATTCAGTGCTTCCTTATTCGTCATCTATTATTCTCATTCGCGATAAGTAAAAGCGGATTGGTTTGACCTTTCAGATGCGATGAGAAACTACATTATAGGTACTAGACATTCCAAAATCCAAAACTAATTCAATTCAAACAGAAAAGGGCAACATTTTATGGTTGAGTGATATGTTGTTTTTGGTATATTATTATACAATGGATGTTATTTTATAAATGGTAATGGCTTTGGAATTAAGATATTTTTTTCTTTCAAGCATCTATGTACATGTTCCGGTATTTTGATGCATTATTGTAGAAATCGTGAATCTATAGTTTTTAATATGGATAGTTATTTTTTTTTTCAAGTAATTAATCTATCTAGATTTGATAGTTTTATATTGTAAATATTCGAAAATTTAAAAAATACCTACAGACATTGTATAGATACTAGGTTTCAGCTCATAATTCGATTAATTATTGCTCAAATTGAATCAAAATTGATTCCTCAAAAAG
Organism: Orchestes rusci; assembly: GCA_958502075.1. Lineage (NCBI taxonomy): Eukaryota > Metazoa > Arthropoda > Insecta > Coleoptera > Curculionidae > Orchestes > Orchestes rusci. The sequence goes on from OY293309.1 coordinate 34,338,185, forward strand.
TTACAATCTGTTTCCTATTTTGATTCAAATGGGTACCTAATCAAGAACAACAGTAACAGAACTATGGTTTGACTTGAGACTATCTGGAAAGAGCTGCTTGCATGGATATATAGTACAAACAGTAACTATTTTCAAACAAGGAAATGTGTCACATTTCCCTGCAGTCATATATTCGAGATGCGGAAGACACGTTTCCATTAAACCACACATTCACACAAGACACGTTTTCTTCTGGACCGAAACTATCCATTTCGCGAGTAACTGTAAAAAGAGTTCTCGTTCTCGTTATTTGCTTTGCTTTGCCACTCTCGTGTAAATCGTCTGGAAAAAGTCGACTTAAGTACATTCAAAAGTTTATAGCGTTGTCTCGAAAATTTATCGCTGTTACCATAATCCAGGGTTGTCCCAATTTTGCACCACCTGGGGACCAGAAATCAGGCAACAATAATTTCTAATACATAACGTATACGGTCTTATGGTATATAATTGATATAAACGACTATAATTAAGCGCAAATCCTATTAAATGTGTATAATTTATTCATTGTGTCTGTAATTTGATGAAACAAAGCCAAATTGAGTGGACACGGAGCGATCAGTCCAGTCCGGTCGGAAATTCAATTTTCGTTTTACACCAATCTGAAAACCAAAACCACGTTTGTTACCGCAACACTCAATTACAATAAAATTATCATTATATAATGCATGCAAATCAGTTATTCAACACGATGACGAAATGAAGCGCTTCGGGAAATTCGCACGATTATTCCATTAGAACCGAAAAAGTAGTCACTTCATTGACTGATGGTACAGATGGTATTGAAGAAAGTGATTAGGAAACAACAATATACAACTCGACATTACGTCCCATTTTCATTCATTAACATCTCTACCGAGATCTTGACGGAAAGTAGAATTTCTTGGATTTTGTCTATACTTGATAATTAAAGTTGCAAATAATTATTGATATATAATTCGCAGCTTTGCGTAATCGTAAAGCTGCCACCTATGCACCTATAAGTAGATTTTGTTGATAACTAAGAATACCTATAGAGGTATGTTATTCAAGAACAGGAAAAATGATTTTACAATTATTGAAAAGAAACAAAATAATGACCAAGCCAAGAAGTGATTATCATTGTTGACAATCAGAAGGTTTTTGGGGATCAGGTCAAAAGGAGGGTGAGAAATGGGAGAGCCAATTAACCGAGTTAAATAAACGCTGAAAATCCGATATCGTCATCAGCGACTAAAGTCCCAAACTATAATCAAGCGACAAACTCCGTTTGTACATTTTGTGCCCAGTGAGCAGCTGAACCGAATACTAATAGCTAATGCGAATTTCAAAATTTCTTTTTTTCCGAAGCTAAAAATTAATGGAAGAGTAATTTTCCAAATGAACCTCTCCGGCTAATGAGCGTTTTTGTGCAAAAAATTGAAAGACAAATCTTGCCAATCGTGAGGCTAATTGTTACAACTTGATGGAAATTTTCAATTCAGAGGGAAGTTAATGGCCACATACCTACATTAGATAAGGCCGAAATGTTTTATGGTTTAAGCAAACCTGATAACGACCTTCGGGCTCAAGATAAGAGCTGTTAAAGGATCCATTGTTGGTGCGGAACTGCTTGATATGCTCTAATATACTATTAAACCTTTTCTGTTTTGAAAAGGGGCACGATTCAAGGTTGATTTATGCAACGGAGGCGGCGGCTCAATGAAGTCCTCTTGGTGTGTATCATGGTGATCATACACCGTGGTGTGTATCCAGGAAAGTAAATTTTGACGATTATGCGCTCACACTTTTGGTCATCGCGCGGTTTAAAAATTAATCAGGATTGTTTAAGAAGCAATAAAGACCAGATCTCGGACCACGACCAGATATAAACATCTTGTTTTCAACAATCAAATAACATTTCGAACATCTTGTTAAAATGATGATGATGCTGAACATAGAAATTATATTGATCAGTTGATTAATGAATTATGATAAAAATCTTGCCCCCTTCGTTGATGCGCCTTGGGATTTGCTATAGAAAAAATGATGGAAATGTGATTTGGCTCCCAATTATTAAAAGTGGATGAGTAACGCAACAAGATTTATGATATTGCGCTGGGGAACGCGGGGCAAAATAAAAAGCAAAAGTCTCTAATTGGAAAATGTATACCTATGGTAGCATTTACCTGATTATGATATTGATTTATGAGGATGGCGAATCGAGCGTTGAGCGATAAATCTGACACTGGCTTCGCTTTTATCTTATAGTAAGCAGGGTAAATGTAAATCATCCCTTTTCGTATTTTACATCGGTTCGTGTGTATGTGACTAGAGAAGCCGCTGACTAAGCCGATTTGCAAGTGAAATTGGAAACAATTTACAATTCTATTAATTGAAGCTGAAGCCCTTCTCGGATTACTTAGATATATATAATGGTGCAAACGGAAAACTCCCAAAGCGTATATTGCAAGGTCGTGATTGTCATCCGAATTTTATAGTAAATGTCAAACGGCTAGCATGGAACCTTTCACTTTCTCGTGAATCTCTGGTTGATTGTTTTATCTAAAAGCCATTTTTCTTGAGAATAAAATGAAGCTCAAAGGAAACGGCTGAAGTAGCACAAGGGACTTTCCAACTCGGTGTGGAAATTATGGCTCATGGCAGAACATTTTCGTCTAACGACGGTTTCGTCATGTTTGTTTCAAGTCATGCAAACCTGCTGAGGCTTTAATTTAAATGTTTCAATTTGTCTTCCGCCCCTGTTACTGCTTATAATTTCCGCTATGTGAACTTGTCAACTAAAGGGCTTAGAAACGCTGTAGAAGCAAAGAATGTTCAATGTACACCAGCACCATACCGCTATAAATGGTGTTTCTATTCGAATCTTCGTTAAATTTACCATCACACTTGAGTTTGCCTCTGTGTCACTGGGACACAGAGGCAAGAATGACAGAGGTATTGGCTTTTGGGTGTGGCAAATGGCATGACGTATTTGTCGAATACTTGTTTCTAACGTTTGCTGGAGAATAAGAATTGAGCGCTTGAAATTCATAGAAATTGCAAATTAAAAATTGTAGAAACTAAAAATTCATTGATCATAAATTATAATCTACTCTATCTAGATGGTTATTAAATCAGTAATAAACCATCTTTCCTAAAATATTTAGTACTAACCCAGACTACTAATTTTATTGCCTTCACACATTTAATATCTGAGTAAAAGATTATCTAACATATAATGATTTGAAACCCAGATCAAAAAAAGATTCAATATTGGTTATAAAGCTACTAAAGCAAGTAACTGTTCCACAAGGTGTCTTGACAATTTCTCATCTGATAACATTTTTCATTTTTATTTTGTTTGAATGACAATAATTCTGTAGCTGACATTCAAACTTCAATAGCAGTATAAAAAGCGACTATCCTTGATCTAAAGTTCACGAACATTAAACTGCTGATGAATTTTTGTCCAACTATCACGAGAAATCATTGAAAATAAATAATCCCACGGAATCTTCAGAAATCCTCTTATTTCTGTTTGCATTCAATTTGGCCCGGATAAAAGTTGAGGTTTACTCATTTTAAAAAGTAAATTTATATCCGGGATAGTATCTATATCTACGTTACAAGCAACGCTGATTACTCAGACTCAGACTGAGTTCAGTGTTCTCGTTAATCGCATTTCGCAAATGGGAAGAATTGCGTGCCACTTCTATTTACCCTCAAGTTTTCTTTCTAATTGCATTTTCCGTCAGGAAAACACATGGATACATTTTTTGCTCAACCAACGAGTGATTAGAAAGATTAATCAATTAAGCATCTAGCTATGGTTTCACTAAAGCGTGCCCATGTTAATATTTCATCATGAATTCTCTAGTGTCAATATGGCGCAAAGAGAGACAGAGTTTAGGATTTAACTTTATATAGTTAAGGACCGTTTCACTTAATGACGTTCTGCACGTTTACTCAACTCATGTTTGACTTAGATGTGGATTGTGGATTTTCCTACTTCCCTTGCCCTTGCTTCCGCGGTTTTGAGGTTTAAGGATAAGGTTTAGTATGAGTACGTTTCAGCAGTATTATAGGACCTGTTTTCTCTTTCAATTCAATCAGAATATGCTATAAGCTATAATAATGTGTTGAATGAGACTTATTGAATGTAGCAACATTTCGGTTCAATTTCTCTTTTCCGATTTACGATATTTGCTGAAAATTTGAAATTAATTCACATTGGTCGTAACCACTCTAAACCATCAACAAAAAAAGGCACCACATAACGTTTTGAAATACTTTGTACTTTTTCACTTTTTCCACATATTATATTATGCATAACCCTAACCCATAACTGTTTTCTGGACGAAGAGGACTGAAAAAATGTTGCGGACTCGATTACAAATTGACAAATTCAATAAAGAGGTGATGAAATGATACCGGAGTACCACATTATTGAAACATCGCAATAGATAATAAAATTATGTTTGGAAAAAATATTCTTTGATATTTTGTGGTTTAGTGTTTAGTGAATTCAGATTTAATGAAAAGGAAAGTTACGTATTTATTATCAAATTATGTAATAATTGTTATTATGTTGTGCACATTTTTCTGGGTGGATCATACTTTACCATATTTGAATAATTTTGTAAAATATTCAGATAAATAAATAATGCATTGAATAGGATTGATTAATGTGATTCGAAAACCAATATTCCATCTATATCTATTACACAATTCTTTCTATGATATTGACAATACGGTTGATGAAATGAGAGCAAGAGCACAAAACAAGTTTTGAGAACTTTGATATGGCAAGATTAATAATTATTATTGTATGAAATCAGAAATAAAACATAATACATTTTATTATAAATTAGTAATCAATGAAATTGGAAGAGAACACAAAGTCTAAGTCCTCCTCACAATCCATTGTGACTTGAACCATTGTGAGACGTAGTGTGAAGTGTGATGTGTTTTACTCTGTTATTCATGTATTTTAAATTATTGACGCTTTATCCACGTCTGATGATGCCATAATAGGCGAAACACGTGTCACGTTTCTAGGTATATTAAACACTTGAGGACTTAGACTTTGTGTTCTTTTCCAATTTCATTGATTAGAAGACAGTTCTCTTTGGGAATAATGGACGATTTATCGTTATAAATTAGTAATCTTTTGACAATTTAAATATGGACCTCGGTGTGGACTTATGTGTCGTTTTCTAAACAAAACTGTGGGTGAGGCTCAGCAAGTATAAAGTAGAGGTAGGTATGTACCTAATTTTGAGAAAACAAATTCGTTAATATTTGTGTCAATATTTGTTTATAAATCATTACTTTAACCAACTCAATAACTCATACAAATCAATGTTTTAATGAATCATGACTTGAACCGTCTTTGCCCGAAACAATGTGGTTAGTGTGGTGTGGGGTGATGAGAAGAGTTTCATTCGCCTTTTCATGAACAGCTTATACAGGGTTAGGAGAAATTACCAGAACGGCCAATTATTTCAAAAGATACACGAGTAAGAGAAAATTGTCTTGTATAAAAGTTGGGGAGTTTTTAGAAATCTACATATCTGTCATAAGTTGGAATATACTTTGACATGCTATAAAACTCAAATGGATTAAGATAAAGAAAAATGGTCTCAACTTTTCGAGAGCTATTTTGTCATTTGAATAGAAGGTACTGTCAACTGTCATTTTTTTTTGACACATTTTCACAACTTTTGACAAGAATCAAGTTAATGTCCTAGCGTAGCTCTCATTTGAGTTCTATAGCATGTCATAGATTCAAAAATGTCATTTTATCAAACGCGATACGTCGAAAACGGATAAATTTAGCAATTTTCTGTATATTACAATTTTGCTCAAAATGGAAGAAAGAATTGAAATATCAATGAACGACCCTGTATATTCCATTTTATCACAGATATGTAGATTTTTGAAAGCCTCACATTTTTTATGTAGGGCATTTTATTCTAACTCTTGTATCTTTTTGAATAATCGACCGTTCTGGTTATTTTTCCTAACCCTGTATAGTTTGAAATAACAATAAATTATTGTATGAATGCACGTATAGTAAATTTTTAACACATATTATGTGACAACATTTCGTAGCCAAATTGGTAAATTTAGTGTCCCAATTTGAACGGTTATTATCTAAATTTTACGAGTAAAGTTTCCGGCTGGTTGGCGTAGAGTGGAGAGTATGGAGTGTGGCTAACTGCTTCTCATGGCTTCAACGCTACTTTCTGATTTATGTAAACGTTATCGCCTCTCGCTTCCTTCGATCACATTCACAATTGCCGCCAAATTAGTCTTCCACTCAAATCAAGTGGCTTCAAATTCAAATTCTTCTTTTCAGCAATTTAGCGTCGATTGTTGAAAAGGCTCTCGATCCTGCTATACGATATTTCAACTAAAGGTATTCATACCATTCTAATTGAGGAGTTTTATATGGCTCTATAATAGAGCGCAGAATAGAGTATAATAGCGTGGAGCATGCGAAAACTGAGCATTGTGGGGGCTTCGATGGCAACATGGAAACGGAACGAAACGCGTCTTCTTCGGGTCGCGTTTTAGTTTTAGTTCGTCCTGCGACCAGCGATGTGTCGGAATACCGTTACGATTACGATTAAAATGTACTCGCAGTCGCCCCCTGTTTAACTCGCATTCTACAAATCCGATCGCTCATCGAGCTAAAGATCACTGAACTCGCTTTGATAAATTCGGTCCATTTTTTAGTGCCATACAATTTATTTGGATTATTCACATTTGTAAGTATCAACAATCAACTTGAACCTGCCATTACTCGTGCATCAATGCAATTATTGCAATGCCATTTTCAATGATCCTTGATTTGACTTGACTTGATGTACCACATTCTTGACAAACAAGTTTTATTTGTACAAAACTGGTAAATCTTTGAAGACGCTCTTTCCGCCGAGGCCGTTAATAAATGCTAATTGCCAATAATCATTTGGTTTCTTAGTTTCTTCATATTCTATTTCGCAACTAGTCATCTGTTCAATCTATCCAAGTAGGATAATATCCTATATAGGACTTATAGGAGTGAGTGTTCCTTTCAATCTTCGGTTCCACGTTCCACGGATTGTGCATCAGCGTCTGAATCTGGAATTTCAAAGCGACATTCGGACACTGTTTATATTCCACTTGGATAACTGGTTTGAATTTCTATGTTCCGAAAAATGGATATAATTATTGAATTTGAGAGACAGCAGAATCGGTGTTATCCGTTGAGTTTCCTGTACTGTACAAACACAAACTGACGGGCCAGTGACGGGAAGTGGCACCGCACTTATCTTCATGAAAAATACAAAAAGTTTTGCCGGAAATGCTGATTGAAACTGGAATAAATTGGTGTCAATCACTCGAATTAGGGGCGTATAATCTGATCAATTTTATTGTTTAATTGGAGGTTAATTGGAAAGAAGTGTTTAATTATTTGTTTTTTTTTTTATAAATCAATTTGGACATTCAGTCGAAATTTGAACATTTTTTCAGTTGATTCCGAGACCGGCATTTTTCATGATTTATCCAAAAATGGGTCATTTTTCTTCAAAAATAGGTCATATTATTTGCTAAATTGTATATTGTTTAGGTAGACTATCCTTTGTGAAATTTCCAAAATTTGGCCTCTTTTTCCATTGCTTGCAATTTTTATCCAAAGGTACACAAAAAAATATGTTTTTTAACCTTTTTTTTTAATGTGACAAAAAAGAGCACTAAACAAATGTTCGAAGAAAATCGCTAGGACACGTAAACTGACAAATGAATAATTGTTTTAAATGCACCATTTCTTCTTCAATAACTGATGCAGGATCAAATTCTAGCTATCGATCCACTGCCAACAGTAGATCGATAGTTGCAGTTTATGTCCATTTTTCCTAAAATATAAAAATACCCAAAATTATAAGGAGCAAAAGAAAACAAAAAACTATCAAAAATATCTGGTACCTAGTTTATCAAATACAAGAATGTTTTTGTTGATTATCATACCTTATTTGAATCTGTGAAGAACGAATTAGTTAGAGAAAAAGATGATAGGTATTATGTTAAATTTGGGTATATCGTTTTAAGATTCCAATATGCCTTGAACTATCAAAAATAATAAAATGATAACATGATCAGGAAATCTATAGGTTCTCGTTAAAGCCATGCATCAGAGTTGCAGTACTGATTACTGATTACTGAAGTACAGGCGCTACGAGTTTCGGGCTGTTGGCCCCGACACCGCAGCCTCTAGTTGGGCTTATTGTATCTTCTCTGTGCTCTGTGCCTGTCTCTCAGTCGAAGAGCTCCATTGCCCGAATAAGGTTTATGACTCGTTAAGAGTTGAAGTAACTTTGAAACTAGCTTTGATAGGTACCGTGGTACCGTACCTTCACAATTTGTTAGCAGCTTACAAGAATAGGTCCGAATTAATCAAAAATTATTTTTTACAATTATAGGACTTCTTTTACGAATCCCTTTGCCAAAATTTTGTTTATGGTTCACGTGTCTTCAGTACAAAGACACTTACATCGGTAGATCCGACAAGGATTCAAAGGAGATAATAAAGGTTTTATTGAAATAGATACGCCGTTCTATCGGATTTGTATCGACATAGAGATGCTTTGGTCAAAGGAGCGCAAACATTTAATATAATATGTAATAATGTCTTTCTTGCAAACCCAAATCCTTTTAGTTTAGTTCAATATTCGGCACATTGTGAAAATAACCTTTCGAATTCAGTCTACCATGTATCAGTACAATGGATTGAACTGTTGACACCCAGTTCCGATACAACCGGAAGTCTCGCCACGTCAACAAGTGCCTCCCTCGATATTCAATGTTTCTTAAAAAAAAAAAAAAATAAAAAAACAATTTTTTTTTTGTAAAAAAATACAAAATTAGATTATTTTTTTTTACAAGTTATTGTCAAAATTACCATGATAAGGCCGTTTTAATTGCCCCCTATTAATCAATTAATTTTCAAAATTCAACATTCAAAACCATTTGCATGGATTATTTCAAGTTCAAATATCTTGAAAATGGTTACTCCTAGCCACTACTACAAACAAAGAATACATTTTTTATGTAAATATGATGGAAAAATCAAATTTTCAATGTGAAAAAAATGTAGAAGTGCGTACAAAAAAGTTCTGACTATTTGAATGAGTGAAAAGCTGTGTAGGTGGCGTTGTTCTTACGTATAGGGTTACACGTAAGAACAATTCCGTGCTCAGATTTGAATTTCTCATGTTAAACAACCCTTATTTCATCGATATAACTTAATTATGTCGAAAGTTATTCAAATAAATCAAAATTTAAAATGTTTGACTTTGACACCCTGTATCTTTGTCTTTGTCAATATCAACTTTCGGGATAGACAAGTTCGGGACGATCGCAATATTTTTGTGTGACGAATCTGCGGTTACCGTGTGTCCCATTCTTTCTGGGACACCGTGTATACGAAATCGAATCTGTTGGATATTCTCAAATTAAATTTTGCTACACTCTTGAGAAAGTGAAATCAGTAAGACACAAATCAATAGGATTCATGTGGGATGAGCAGTCGTTGTCCTTGAAGATAATGTTGCGCATAAAGTCTTCGAATAATGAATACATTAACCATTAAATCCATCTAATGAAGTGCCTTTGGTGAAGAAAGCAAATTAGTCGTAAAAATGACGTAAATATTTGATGGCTATTTATTCTACTATATCTAGTAGAGATGTGGTTTCACATTTTCCGCTGTAACTTCATTTTTCATTAATTATTATAATTTATAATGTGTACCTATTAATTGTTTGCCTGCCCGTCCAGACTACGACAAAATAAAAATTAACCCATTTTCTGGCGAGTAGTTAATTAAAATAAATGAGTTGTCGCAATTAAATCTACCACGATAATATTAGCACAGAATTAAATTACAGTAATCGAGTGTATTTCAGATTTCCTCAGTATTGCTAAAAGATTTAACAAATAGTCATAAATTATGCATTTTTACTATCTGTAGAATAATAATGATTTGAGGATATAAGAAAAAACGAATATCAATCATTTTTTACTAGGGCTGTAAATAATTCATCAAAGGACTGTTATAACGAATTTGAGCAAGTCGAACTCGATTATCGCCGAATCAATACTGGAAATGCTGCTTTCATTAGAAAAATGTGTTTATCGTGTCGAATAGATTATGATTATGAAATGATGGATGTAATGTTGTGGCCATTATTACGATAGGTACATTTTCCATCAAAATGAACTAACATAGTATTATCAATCTACCCATTGTACCAATAACAAACAAAATTATTCTATTTTAAGAATAACATGTTCAATTGGATCGGTTCTGTTGATGTATTTGCTGTTAAAAGGTGCGTCCAACATAAATAGAGGGATGATTTTATCGATCCGTGTTTTTCGAATAATTACCAGCCAAATCAGATTCTCATTTGAGAAAATATGTGCGAAATAAATAGCCCATTTTTCGTTATGGTTTGTGCGAACGTGTCATTACATCCTCCCACATATTGTTCAGCGACATAACCGAAATGTCGTAAAAGTGTAGGTAACGATGTATTAATATTTATGTTTTTTGTAGGTTACTCGCCGAATTGATTAGAGTTGCTGATGCAGGTCATTGCTCGACAGTCGACACTGCTAACACTTGCCGGAACCAATTTGAAAAAACCGACAATAATAATAATTATAACGTAGTACCAGACGCCGATATATAATTAGGTACAATCAGTGACAAAATTGCGTATAGATTTTAGTCGTCGCAGGATTGCAGGAACATTATAACGGACACGAATCGGCAATCGACGAGACGTGTGTAAATGAGCAAACAGAAAAATACGGTCATTAGTCACTCATAGTCATCAGGTAGGTACCGGTCGAATATACGACTTAAGTAAACCGTCGATGGAATGGAATTGCTCGTTAAGAATAATGCATTTCCACATTAGTACAATGGTACTGTTCAATTCACCTAGAAACAGTTTCATGCGCCCATTCGACCTCTCTTTAAAATCGAATATCATTATCGAGTCGACGAATCCCTTGAGAAATTACATTCGTGTATTAGAAATTTGATATGCATGACTATGTAGAAGAAAAACATTGGATTTGTCATGTATGCCTACTGATCCATCAGTCAGGGGCGGAAAGAGCTAAGAATATTGACAAAAATCAAGTAACTATGGTATAGTGTGGAGTTCATAATCATAATAATACAGTGTGTCCAAAATAAGGATGTCTATCATGGGGAGCTTGGAAACCATAAGAGATACGAAGATGGTTAAATTAGAGAAAAGTTGCACGTTTTCAAGCCTAACAATATGCCGTTTCGAAAGTTTTAAAATTTTGAGTAGTTCCGGAGATATGTCTAAAAAAGCGAAATTTGCTGTTTCGTTTCAATTTTTTTCATAGCCACTTTTTGAGCTCTACAAAACAGCGTTGAGAGATTTTCCGTACAACGTTTCGTTTCGGAGATTTGGTTTCCAAGATCCTTATCTTGGACATACCGTATAGATGCAAATAACGAATAGATCGATTCCATGTGACGTAGAAAACATCTGATTCCTGAAAAAGCACGTTACACGTTTACAGTAATTTTTTTTTGGAAGTACAGTGAAAGTTGACAGTTCAAAATTTTAGGTTGAAGTCGTCAAGGTTGTCAAAGTCAAGCTTACGCCAAATTCAATGTGGATGGTAGCATATGATTCCCGTTTGCTGAGCGTAAATTTGACAGTTCCACTTCGAAATTAAATTGAATGTAACTCAGACATAACTTCAACCTTAAATTCTCAAATATGTCACTTTCAGGAATCAGGACCCGTATTCCGTGTACCTGTGGAATTCTAACAACATGTCGCTTTCCCATCATTTTACACAGAGAGCGACGTGTTGCTATGGAAATCCACAGTACACGGAATACGGGTCCAGCTGAGATTCGTGACGTACTTGGAAACGATCAATTGCAAAGTTGCGAATATCATTCCTATTGGTCATTAGTCGGTTAACTATCAAGAATGTTACTTTTCTTGAAAGCGACCAATAGGAAATGGTCTTCGCAATTCGTAGTTCGCATCTACAGGGTGTACCAAAACCAGATCAACTGGACACATCTTATACAGCAAATAGAGGAACCATAAATGAGAAATTTGAGATGTGGAACCCATGGCCGGAATAACTGACTTAAAAAAAAAAAGAATATTAGAACTATTTTGAATTGAACACCACCATTTAGTATTTGACCCTGAAAATTTCATCAAAATCGGTTGAGCGATTTTCCAAATAAATTCAGATATTCATTTTTTTCTCAATAACTTGGACACCCTGTATCTGGGAAACGGGGCACTTCCGGCCATGGGTTTCCCATCCCAAACTTCTTATTCATGGTTCCTCTATTTGCTGGGGCGAGTTCAGAAACGTCACACCCGGTGTGAGTGTGATCCAAGTGTCAAACACTAACCCTTCAGATACGGCAAGTCGTTTTACTTTTTATTCATCTGTGCTTATAAAGTGTCATACAAACAGTTTTTATGATACTTCATGAGCGGGGTTGAATAAAAAGCAAACCGGCTTGCCATATCTGAACGGTTAGGGTTTCACATTTGGATCACACTCGCACCGGGTGTGACGTTTATGAACTCGCCCCTGTATAAGTAGTGACCTGTTGATCTGGGACACCCTGCATAGTATGAACCCCATTTAACATCCCAAATTCGCATCAGTTATACCTTATTCCTGCAAATTTAAGTATGGGTGACATATTACTCTAGGGCAACTAAAAAAAGCAAATTTTCTATAAAAATGTCTTCATAGGTATTTGCAAACAAACATATACCAACCACACATTCTTGTTGACCGACGCCGACGTTTGTGACTTGGCCCAATCGCCAAATATGTGTACCTATGCCTGGCATCATTTTATAATATAGTCTTATTATAAAATGCTGGCATTCATTTTTGAACAAACAAATTTAACTCGCAAATCATTTTCAACAAAAAATGTTATTTTAATTTCCTGGATCACGCATCAAATTATGGTCTACTTTTAATTTTGGTTAGTCTCGGTATAGGTTTGAGTTAGTTTGCGTTTGGCAAAGTGATGATGGATGGTTAGTGAAAACGCACTAAAAGTTATACGGAGATATAACGCTTTGAAGTGTGCTAAAATTGCAATGTTATGACGTCATAACATTGTAACACGGTGCTCAGTATATCTATACATATAAACAAAACTTAAAACTTGAATAACTATTGGAAAAATCATATTTTTACGAATTAAAAAAAGACGTATCGATTCTTTTGCGATTTTCTTCAGTTTGCAATAAAAAAAAATCGATTTAATTTTTCATGCAAGTTCCCCATTTCTTAATCGATTTGACCGGATTTGACTGTTCTTAAACACATTTTAAAAAGGAAAATTTGCTCTTTGTTGTGCATGTACTCGAGGTCGATTTTATCTGCTCAAGCCAACCACACAACATGAATTGTAAAAGTTAAACCTGTATTTGAGGTTTTTTCGAAATTTTTATATTCAGACCCCCACTAAATAGATGCCTTCATCGTGTTATTTCGATAATTTCCTACCACTTTCATGAAGGTAATTTTTCTATATCTTTTGAAATAGAAGAGTTACGGAGACTTCATCAGGAATCCCTCGAAGAATACTTGTGAAACAGCCCCTGTAAATTTGAATGTGTCAAAAAGATAGGAGTGCCTTGCCAATGGCGAGGATTTTGAGCATTTGCACTAGTTTTTTTGTTTTTTTTTGGGTAAATTTCATTTTTTTTTAAATATTTTCGGAATAAGGTGTTTACTGGTACACTGTATTTTTGGCGAGGGGTGCACTGTATTCTACTTGTCAACCGCTCATAGAAAAAAAAAACGAAAAATAGTTGGCAGTCTCACTTATCGGCTTTTCTCTTTAACATCAACTGAAGAAAATGTTAAACGCGAATCAAAACAAATATGATGTGTATCTTTCTGACTATTCTGACACATTCAAATTTATAGGGGCTTAATCGTACTCCTCGCGAGATTCCTGATGAAGTTTCTGTAACTCTTCTATTTCAAAAGATATAGAAAAATTGCCTTCATGAAAATGGCAGTAAATTATCCAAATAACACGATAGAGGCATCTATTTAGTCAAATTTAGTGGGTTTGCATTTGAAAATTTCGAAAAAACCTCAAATACTGGTTTAACTTTTACAATTCATGTTGTGTGGTTGGCTTAAGCAGATAAAATCGACGTCGAGTACATGCACCCGAAAGAGCAATTCTTCTTTAAAGAACAGTCAAATCAATTAAGGAATTTTAAAGTTATAGGCAAATTAGTGACATCAAGTTTGACGGTTTGTAGCTGTCTTATTTGACAACTTAGAGAGAAGTGTCGGGAGGCAATTTTGTAGAGAATATTGTCCAAAATATGTTTCCATATTTTTTTTTTAGTATTTTAATGCGACAAATTTCGAAAATGAGTTGATTTTCTGTTTTCAGAGTACCGTAACGCTCCTTTGCGGGGATCCTAGAAGCTTGAAATATATTTCCAGCATTTTCTCTTAGCACATTGACATTACTATAGAGATTTTTTTCTCAAGTATTTATTTATGATGAATAGTTTATGAGAACTGGCACCCTGGGGATATTGGAAACGGTAAGAGATACGACGTTGCTTAAAAGGAAGAAAAGTAGCGTATTTGTATGCCCAAAAATATTCTTCCTTCGTTGCATTATTGAACTATATCGTTGAGAAATAATATATTCTTCAAAACCTACCCTTGCATGCACCAACCAGTAAGTATAAACCATAATATAAAACCCAATGCTTCTCAGAAGAAATTATAATATATCTAGAGGAAAATATTTGGTACCTAATTATTTTTTGATAATAATAAAAAAAAAGAATGTACGGGATTTGGGGCGAAAAGGTTTGTTCTCTTCTAGTCCTTGATACAGAGTACAAAAAAAAAAAGTTGATTACCATCAAGCTGTAAGTTTATGTATAGCTTATCCGTGACGGAGTTAAACAACCTCTATACGTGGAAAAACTTTGTCCGTGGGACGTTCTTCTTCGGCAGCTTGGTAAATATTTCGATGGCATGATTTTATGTGATGAGCACAATTCCGTCTAATATGACAGAATTCCGAGATGTAAGTCGAAATAACGTTATTCCGAGATAGAAGTGAGAACTATTCCGACTTATAAGTCGGAATCCCGATCTACATCTCAGAATTCTGATTTAAGTACCTATAAGTCGGAATAAACGTTATTCTGAGATATAAGTAAGATTTATTTCGAATTATATCTGGGAATTCCAAATAAGTTAGAATTCCGACTTGTTAGTCGCGACTTGTTAGTCGGAATTCAGATACAAAAATAATTTATAAGGTGGCCCTTCTACGTTTTCGTATATTCAATATTGAACAAAATAATAATAATTTTATCGTTTTCAGGCTCCATGGCATCCCCTGTTCGCCTGTCAAACCAACCTTCAAAACTTTGTCAGAAAAAGGTTATGTTGTCAAGATAACGACAACGACGAAGTCTTATCAACAGGAGATATCAAAAATAGTGCGCGATGTTGATCCGAAAGTGATAACATTTTGTGCCACTCTCATTCAGATTGTGTTGTGAGTTTTGACGTAGTGGGAACGCATCTCATTCAAGTGGAAAGATGATGTGGTGGCGAAGAAGGTTTGTTTTTAATATTATTATATATCTAACTTTCTTCCGTGTTGACATTTTTCAAACTTTCATTTATAATTTGGAACTTTCTATACTTTTGATGATACAAATTCGAAATTTACGAACATCGAAAACCACTACAACAATTAGTACAAAATATGTGAACAGCCTTATCGCTGTTCAAATAATAAACCCAACTATTCAGAAAACGATTATTATAGAATGTTAAGTGGAAGTGATTATATGGGTTTTGAAGGTATTTTATTTTTAAGTAAAAATATTCAACATACTGCAGCGATAAGACTGATAAGAAGGGGTTTGCACTTGGTTTATACCGCGGTTAAAGTAACCATGCGTTACCTACATTTGATTATTAATTTACTCGAGAATTTTCAATTCAAAATTATTCTAATTCAATATAAATAATCATGAAATGTTTGACACAAAATAAGAAGGGATATGTGATATAATATGTAGTTATCCGGTCGATTATATTTCAATGACTTACCCCCATATGCTTCGTAGAAATCTAATCCGGATGAAGTCTTAATCGCGATTATCTTCCATACCACCTAATGGAAAATAATCGCGATGAAGTCTTCATCCGGATTAGATTTCTACGGTGCATATGGGGCTAAGAATCAGTTATAGGTATATTTGAGAAAATATAATTATAAGTAGGTACTTAGGTACCTACAAAATAAATTATTTAGAGGTTTGAGGAAAAAAAAGCTCGAATAAACAATAAATGAGAATCCACGCTTCGTAGACCGCTCATTTTGACTGCTCCCCACTACCTTCTCCTTCATAATTGCAAGCCAGTCACGTGTTGATGTAAGAAATGTGGAAACATACGGTAAACTCATAAGTATAGTCTTAGTTCGATCAGTAAAAACACAAGAAGTCCTGATAATTTAGTTCTAGGTTTATCAATCCAATTTTCTGGACAATGAAAAAATGGAATAGATAATGCGGATTTGATGTTTCATCATCTCATGAAGAAACTAATTTCCATCTAGCTCCAGTCTCGGGAATTTTCTAGACAAATATTATATCGGAATGGCAAGGCCTAGTCCACATAAAAGTACTATGCTTCAGAGCCTTTTGCAGAAGTTATTATGTGGGAATTGCCTCGTCATCTGCACAACCTTGAGTGTAGAAAGACCTATACTTTTTCATCAACCAAGTTCCACAGAATCGGCGGCAGGCAATTCTTTGGAGACAAGCTATTATAGAGGTGTCACTGTCTCTTCAAAGTGTGTTCGTGAAGGCTCACCCTCATTCAACGGTCAACAGTAGTGCAGCATGTTTTGAATCCACTTATGCGGTTCCGTTTATGTTGTGGCTTACACCAGCCTGTTTATGAAATATTCAATAAGTACATTTCGACTGCAGACTTTCAAATGTTCGACCTAATCTAGTATTGATTTTAAAATGTAAATTTTATTATTCATTAAAGAACCATTTTTTGCAGATCCCTTGTTTTGAAACTTATAGTGATAATTGGAACAGCATGGTTCACTATAGCCATGTTAATGTTCAAGGACTCTTCGCCTGCAGAGGATCGGCCTATAGCTGAACCTTTACAACGTATTGACAATAATGGGGTAACGTATACAAATTGAACCGAAATCATATTTTATTGGATACATATTCCACATAGGTTGACTTAGAAATTCGCCAAAGAAGCCAAGAACATTTTCTACCAGACAGAGAAGCAGGGCCTGTCATGCCATTCAAAAAAGAAAGTTCACCTCCTCAAAATCAGGGCAAAGATAATGATGCAGGCTTGGTACTACTTCCTCCTCAGGAATTGCCGGGAGAAATGGGAAAAGCAGTAGTCCTACCAACAAATGTGACAGGTAAAAATTCAGAATGAAAGTTTTCCGCCAACATCAAAGCAATGCTATATTTCTTAACCCCCGCATAAGAAACTGAAGCCATTTCGGGAAATTACCCCCGGTGGAAAGTGTTTGGGGAAAAGCTCGGGGGAAAAAAGTTCGCGAAATAAGGGGCCGACAAAATTGAGAAGTCGTTATTTCATCGTTTTGATAAAAATCGCCCTTTTCAGGTGATGTGAAGAAAATGGTTGACGACGGATGGTTGAAGAATGCATTTAATCAGTATGCCAGTGATATGATCAGTGTACATAGAAGCCTACCCGATGCCAGAGATGCTTGGTGAGTCTTTTTCCCAGGCCTTAAAGCACTGAAATCCCCAATTACTCAACTACGTTACCATTTGCATCTGCAACCCAGTCATTATGGATTCCCACAACGAATGCTCGGCAATCAACTATCATTAGTGCGGCCGACAAATTTATCTTTGTTTGCCGTCCTGCAGCTAATCATCTACACTCTAACTAGATGAAGCTGTTTTGCCATATCCACACAGATAAACAATTATTGCTCTATAAACGGGAGAATATCATCATTTCCATCTTCTTTGCCTGATGACACATCTCATCTGTTATTCTTGGCAGGTCTAATTAGTCCGGCTAGGGTTCAGATCCACAATTTTTACGACTCGAATCGCAGGTTAACTGAGATAGAACAAATTAAAAGGGGCCTACGTTGGGGATTTACTGTGTCCAAAATAGCCTATTTGGAAAGTCAAAGGCTGGTTGATTACTTCTTCACGCTTATACCTGTTCGATAGGGAAAGTAAAGGAACTGTGTATTTTATTCATTTGAGACGTCCGTCTCCGTCACTTGCGATGATGACATTGATATTCAAGAAAATACATTCTTCCACCTTCTTTTCATATTGAATTTAATTTAAGAATAAACAAAATCAACAATATCTTGAAACATCACGTCACATTCTCAATCCGGATATCGATTCGTGTCTACTATCTATAAATGGATACATTGTTTTCAAAACAAACAAGTCACGAAATTCTGCACACATTCGCCAACAAATGAGTTAATCCATCATTGTGTGACTAGTTTATGTCACTTTTTGACCACTAATTACCTTACAATAATTATCATATTCCAAATGGAAAGGTCGTATAGGATGATATTTCAGGAGAATGTCAACAGGTTACAGTGTAACACACCAGCCGATAAAGGCAATACTAAAAATGCAAAAGGTTATTTTTACGTCATTTTTCTATCATCCAAAGATTAAATTGTGGAAGTCATACAAATTAAATTATTACACAGTGTTTCTAGTGAGTTTCGTGCGGAGACAGCGGGACGTAGGGAAAATCCCGCTGTGTTTGTAAATGCATGCGACAGCTTGACTGATGCTGAAGGTTTACTGTAAGAAAAGAGAACCCCTTGCCAAGCTGTGTGTTGATTACAACAGTGTAATTTAAGTTAAATTATTATTTAATTTGAGAAATGTTACAACTGGTGTAAAAAGAAACACAAACAATATACTTTCATTGATATTAACAAATATAAGCTGGTCAAAACATCATGAGAATGTGGTTTCTATAGAGGGTGATTTACGTAGGTCGTCTGTTACAAGTATTTCAAGAAAGGCTTTTCCAAATCTTTTGAATTTTGGTATGAGTCGATATGCAAGTATAATGCATCTTTTATAATAGTAATATCCAATGATCTGATAAACATAGATGAAACATAACGAAATAAACATGACAACATCGAACTGTGCACTCGGGTGCAGAGTTTTTCCCACCACGTTGTTTGCCAAACTTACTCTATTAAAATTATTACTACGCAGCAAAAAAATTAAAACATTGTTTGGAATCATTTTTCAAACCATTTTATGAACAAATTTAATTGAATAAGTTGACGGTTACCTTTTTGTTTAAATTGAAACATCTCTTCAAGATTTGTTTAGGTAGGTATTTAGGATTTAGAAAAAGCAGTATTTTCTTATGAAAATTAAAAAAACTGAAGTACGGCAACACACCAAAATTGGGTCTGCCTCTATCGATCGGATTTTGTATACACGTTTCATTCATATTTCGTTTCATTGGCGTCTCTTGTTTTTTGAGTGGGGTTTGGTGTTGATTTTGTGCATATTATGTTCATTGTGTTTTTATTCTGGTTTAGTTTGTAGTACTTCATTATTTACTTATATGGTATTGAAATGACTCGCAAAATTGTCAAGCTTGCAGTAAATAAGAATTTGAGAATTCTGTAAAATAGTTACGCCACTGGCATCTTCGCGTGTAGTAACCAAAGCTCATTATAGTGAGGTGCAAACGTATCCCCACTCCGTGCCCCGCTCAACTCCTCCTCACGTCTCTTGTTGGCCACACAATTCTTCACAGTTTATGAATGAAATGTTTCATCTTAGTTATTAGATCATTGGTACCTCAGATTAATAAACAAGTTATTAATCTGAGATTGGTACTATGTATCTATAATAATATTTTGGTGATTGCAGCGTTGCCGGATCAACAATAGTTTTTCCTAATAACTTTCTCATTTCAAATAGGACACCCTGTATATTATGCGATTTTTTGATTCTGCATGAGATTCTGAATAACTTTCATAGAACATGTTATACGTCTTACGATGATATAGTTTCTTGACTATTTGTCATTTTATTTAAAAAATTACGAATGTCATTGATTTTTTAAAATCAGATTTCTTAGTAGCAGTGAGGTATTGAGACTTGAAAATTTGATAGCATTCTTTTCAAATTTAAAAGTACACATAGCATAGACCCGTCCAAATATTCCATAATTTCTACAGGGTGCGCCAAAAAAACGTTCAAATATTCTAAAATGGAATAATATACTGAAACTCAATTTATTCAAATAGAACACACCCTGTATTTTATGTTTGGAATGAAGTTAGCATCAATTTTTATAAAAGAATGTCAACATTCTGTCCTACACCTATCCGTAGTCGTTTTTGAAATATTGAGAATTTCGTATCAGATCAGACGTGCTTTCATCCAATTAAATTGTTTGATTTTGATCAAATTTAAGGTTAAGCGATGTTTCTGAAAATAATATTCGCTTTTACTCAAGACATTTAATAGGTTTCTGTTTAATAAAAGTGAGGTTAATGAACGTTTGATTTGAAATTAGCAATATTTTCAGAAATGGCTCAAGATAGGTGTAGGACAATGGACAATGTCAACATTTTTTAATCAAAATTGAATGCCAAGTTCATTGCAAGCATAAAATACAGGGAGTTATATTTGAAAAAATTGAGTTTCAGTTATTTCCATAATAATATGTGATCTATTTTTTTGTACTCTCAGTGAAATTCTTGAAATATTTAGGTGCGTACATTAATATTTGTCAGTTTCTTAGTGTTACTGAGAACTGAGAACTCTCAATTTAATAAATCAATCACAATTGACATTTTTTGAATAAATTGACAAAAAATATTCACCAAATCAAACTACTCAACAAAAAAAAACCGAAATTTTCGCCTATGTTTAGACACTCATAATTTTTTAACGGGTCCTCAAAAACATCTTTTATTCGCAGGGTGGTGAAAAAAGTACTGTAAATTTTCCATTTTCACGGAGAGTTTTTGCAGCTTTTTCGATATGCCCAATCCGCATAAACCGCAAAGAAATGCTCTACATCGTGGTGCAAACCGCATATTTTTTCATCGATTCGTTCAGAAATTATGAGTGTCCAAACATAGGCAAAAATTTCGGGTGTACCGTTTTTTTTGTTAAATAGTTTATTATCATTAGACACATCAAATGTTCATAAAAGTTTTTGAGATTTTGTACAGAATTCAAAAATCAAATAATATAAATAAGAAAGATAGGACTAGAAAAAACTTGTAGATCTGGCAACGCCGCAATCATCAAAATATTTTCAAAAGATGCATTACACTTTCATATAGACTCATACCAAATTTCACAACATTTGGAAAAGCCGTTCTTGAAATACCTGTAATAGACGACCTATGTGAATCACCCTTTATATGTTTTAGTTTTTAGCGCCATTCTATTGCGGAGACGCATTGTGGTTAACAGTATCCCATTAATAACCAGTGCAATTCTTTAATGCATGACGATTATTTCGCGGTGAAAAAATAAATAACTTGTTAACCACAAATTGATATTAAGTCGGTGGATTACAGAGACAAAAAAATATGACCTAATGATGCCGCTTGCTATGTAACAAGAATTATTATATTGTTGTTTTTACAGAAAACCTTAAGAATTCTCACTAGATGGCAATATTTGTGATACATGTTCCAAATATTGTCATTTACAATGGTTTAAAAAAAAAATGATAAAATACAAAAAATTATTGCACTTACAGGTTTAAAGTGTGCCTCGCCAATATATTATGCTGTAGCATAATATAGTGTATAATAATATCTTGCGATACAATACTAGTTGAATACCACTGATGCTCAACAAAAATACAATAAATGAAATTATTTTTGGATTTTACACAATGCGTTCCAAGTAAGGATCTCTCCCAAAGTCACTTTCTTACCAGTTTAGAATTGTGTTATCATATTCGATACCCAATCATTATTTTTTAGAAATCGTCGATAACTTCATAAATGTAATTATTCTAAAGTCTATTATAGACCGTATTGAGAGCAAGAGACCGAAATGGAGCAGGTTGTTTGTTTAGTAGTTCTATTTCCTGAGGCTTTCTGCTGTCTGTGGATAAATTCACTCAGATCCAGTCTGGAAACTGGATTAGGGTTATGGCTGCACTCGCATTCAGATAATGCCATATTTAACGCTTGCAATGATCTATCTGCTTGCCGGCTTGCGATTTACGCCTTAATGACAAGCCCAAATATTGCTGCTTCCACCACATTAACTTGTGATACGATTATGATCCGGCTGTGGATCTTTTTATAACCGTATTTGCGTGCCAAATTTAGCGAAAAATCAGTCGTTGGCTGGGTTGACAGTCGGTTGAATTCAAACTCTAGGAACAACATAATGACACTTATTTGTCGTACAAGTGAGAAGAAGGAAGGAAGGGAAACTAGTTCGCCAAATGCGATTTGCAAATGCGCTCAAACTTTCTTAATTAGCGTTCAACTTGCCATAGTGACCTATAAAATTTTAGTACATAGGATTGAGCGGTGTCATAATGATACTGGAAGTAACTTGAGGATGTATTGAAATGAATTACATAGTTGGATTATGGGATGTCTCAAGGTTTGATGATTTTGTCTATGAGATATATAGAAAATATGACGCGATGTTCTTAAAAGTAGAAGTAGTAGAAGTAATATCGCCATCTGATATCTACTTTTTTTTATCAAGAGCAAGTTGATGTTATTAATGATGCTAATAATAAGAATGTTGCAATATGAGGCACACCCTCTACTTCAACTTTGAAAACCATATCGTTAGTGTAGTTGGCATAGAAAGTTGCCTATCTCCGCGCTTCAAATTGTTGACGTTCAAAATAGGTACGTCTCCCCCTTATATAGAAACCTTGAGTCTCCCCAGCCTGTGCTATTGTTTGACACGAGGATGAATGAGTGTTCGTCGATTCACATCTAAAATTTTGACATTTTGGCTTAAATTTTGGGTGTTTTTTAGACAATTTTGAGAAGGGAAAATCTATAATTATTTATTTTGTATGGCTTCTGAGCAATAATTGAGAAATACATGATTTAAACCGATATTTGCTCATCTGAGAAGATACGGATTTTGCGGCAAAGGGGATAAATAAATCAAAGAGGAGCGACGAATATTTCCACAAAAAATGTGATTTTAGTTTTTTAGCTCTCCTGTAAAATTTTGCTAAATGGACTTGCGCATTTTGCGAATTACACCGACGATATGGCAAACCATTTTCCTGATCCCATATATATCCTTTGCATCATCATTTTTATTTACGTCGAAAGGGGCGGCTCAAAGATATATCGCAATAAATTAATGAAGCTATAAGGTGAGATAAACGAGCCATTAGTGTTTGTTGGACCATTCGGTCCCATTATCCATCCGGCCTAATTCTATTAACTGTCGTAGAAACCGAAGCGGATTACATCCGATATGCGATACATAGTATGTACTTCCGCTCAAGTCGGCAAAATATGATCGTGTCAATTTGTTAGAAAAGCTGGATTTATTTATAAGAAAAACGGCAATAAAAGAGAGACGAATGGTGAAGGGGCTGTTGAGAGGTACAGAGGCAAAAGCTATTTCTCCAATCGCCAATCGGATACGGATATCGACATAAGAGCGAATTTCGAAGTGTGTTTGCTTACATTGAGAGCAAATATGGGATTAGTATGAGTAGTGGTAACTGGCAAGGAAAAGCAGAAAATGTAAATCCTCTTCTGGTGTTTGGCTGCTGAGAGCGCGCGGGTCGGAATTACCAACTAATTCGTGGAGCAAACTTCTATTGACACTTTCCATAAACGGCACATTGTCGAGCAACAACTTGTCCAACTTTCAGGTAACTTTAGTCAATAAGTTTGGTAGCGGCGGCTCGAGTTTCTTTCAAGATGGGGGTCTTGCTAATGCAAAAAACTCTCTATTCATCAAGTTTGAGTTGAGTTGAGTCCAACGTCCAACTAGGCACAACTACACTTTTACGTATTTGATTTTGCCAACTTTATTCGGGGTTCACTTGATAACTATAATGACTAACCTGATATGGCTGCTAGGCAGTATTTTTTGTTCTCTCAGTTCGAAGAATTTTAAATGACGGACGTGTGTTTTTGGTCCGTTGGGAGCGTATGAACGCCCTGCCGTTGGCGCTTTTATTGGCAAAGCGTCCTTAATTAAAAACTCGTCTCATATCCGGTCGCACCGGATGTGACGTGATGTGTGTGCCTGCTTATTGTTTGTCAACTACAATAACAGCTTCGTGGAGCTCGAGTCAGCTATTCAATTCAATTTTTATTTCGCCATCGCTTGCTTTGCCTGCTGCTGATGTCTGCATTGAATAATGATCATTTTTTATCATCCTTAACAAAAGAATAAAAATGTTCCAAGCACATTCTTCAAACAATAACAATCGCAGCTCCGGGCGTTCCATATAATACGTACAAGAAAATAAAATGGCACATGTACTGCTCCTTACCGCAAGGATGAATTATGTATGAAGTTTGTTCGTTAATACATCCATCGATCGATTTCTTTTCCCTACAATCTAATCATAATAAAATATACTGATTATATCCGATGAAGGTCTAACACGGAATATCATTAATTAGCGGAAGCCCTGTTTTCCTCCAAACTTCATCAAATTTCTTTTCAAATAAAGTAACACTTGTAGATGAAAAAGCGCAAGCGAGAACAGCATCGGGTAATTATTACTATCGACGAAATATTTCCCTTTGATGGTGTTGCCTCGTTAAGGATACATTTTCTTTTTTGTTTCAGCTTTGAAATTTAATTGATAATGAAATCGATTGCCTCTGTGCATCCTAAATACAGTTTTTACAGATGTTTCTCAAAGACACGTTTTAAAATTTAATCATTAACTACTTTTGACATTTTCTAAAGCCAGTTTATCGATGCCGAATGATGCTCATAACGATGATTCGCACATATGTTTTTGAAATGGTTTATTCACGGCTGCGCATTTCTGCTTTTCATTTCCATATACAGGGTGTTAGTAAATGAGTGCGACAAACTTCAGGATGTAATTCTGCATAAAAAAATAATGACTGTTTGCTATATAAACATATGTCCGCAAATTCTTCGTTTTTTTCTTTAAAAAATTGAGATCATTACCCGTATGCGCGCCACTGATAAATATAAAATTCTTAATTGCATGTCAAAAAATGCTCATTAACTACCTCTTAAAACCCACTAAATTTCATTTGCATATCTCCACCGGTTTCAGAGCAATCAATAAATCTTCATTATTGCAGAAAACGAAGCATTTGTGGACATAAAGTGCGGCTCAAAAAGGTCCCCCCCTTCTAACTTTTGAATACATACATAATTGTGACAGATGAAAATGTCAAAATAACAGCTGGGCGCCATTTCAAATGAAAAAAACAAATGATAAGGGGGGTCGAGTGATACCTCATTTTGAAGGCCCTTTTCAAGCCTCTGCCATCATTCCTGTTGATATGACAGCGTGTCAGATTTTTTTTTTTCATTTTTGTTTTTTAATTGATACTCACTTGCAAGAGTTGACTACTCCAAACTAAGAGGATATGATGAGAAGATCTTCAAAATAAGATATTTTTGACAAGGGGATAAATTTCACAAAAAAAAAATTACCTCATCATATCCTCTTAGTTTTGGAGAAGTCAACTCTTGCGGGTATGTGAATTAAAGTAAAAAAAAATTAATAAAAATCTTTGACACGCTGTCATATCAACAGGAATGATAGCAGACTTCACACTCGGCAATTGTGATCAGGGTCAAAGTGCCTTTTAACTAAGGTATCACTCGACCCCCCTTTCCATTTGATTTTTTCATTAAAAATGGCGCCCAGCTGTCATTTTGACATTTTCAGCTGTCACTACTATGTCAACAAATGCAGAATGATGTGTCCAAATATCGTTCGCATATATCAAACGGTTCAAAAGTTAGAAGTGGGAGGGAACGCCCTGTATAAGAAAACATTTTTTTTTTCAACTCGTATAGTCGTATACAAAAGGTTGGCAGAAAAACGTTCCACGTTTTGCCGCGCCATTGTCCACGAATCCACTTGAAGAAAGTGGGGTTCTAATGTAGGTACTATTGGTAATAGTTCTAGTTTCTAGTTGCCATTAGCTACAACTTTGTCAATAAAATATATAACTTCATGAAAACTTATTCATTTACTTTTCATGATAATGGATTACCCTAAAAATTTTGTTTCTGTGACGATCAACTCACTTTGCGCTTGTCAGGTTAGAAAGGTTCAGCCGTGCTCAGCTCATTCTATGCGAATCGCACGAGTCGAAATTCGAATCAATAAACTCAATATGATTAACAGAACATTTCGCTCTAATTAATTATGTTTAAGCAAAATATACGATGTTTTCGTCAATAAAAGTTGAAAAGCTAGCTCGAAGTGTCAAAAGTACAGAGTAGGGGAGAGTGGGGCAAGATGACGATGATAAGGGAAGAAACTCCATAGAAAATACAGATATTATTATGTTATTTTAACTAGAAAAGTACCCTTATTTAATGGAGTAATATTTTGGCTAACAAAGAAATTGACATTGTTTTACGGTTATCCGATGTTAAACGTAAAGGTTGGTACAGAACCGTAATAAATGTCTAGATTTACATCATCCTTACTGATGAGTCCAATTTCGGGACGAAACCGGTATAAGGAGGGCACTACTCACATGGATGTAACTCTAGACATTTATTACGGTTCTGTACCAACCTTTCCGTTTAAAGAAATTGAGGAAAGCAATTACTGTGGTCTGTGGTACTGTTTCTCTCTTGAAGTAATTTCAAGTGAAGAATGTGTATTTCTTGCTTTATGGTTTGCATTTGTACTTTGATAAAATATTCATGTTATATTTTGCTGAAAACTTTTGAATATGGGTACTCAACTTTTGAAACAGAAAATGATTTTTCAACTTTTTGAAGTCCCTGTGAAAAATTTCAAAATTTTTTCATCGTCAATCACATTTTTTCAGCAAGCAAACATTTTTACAAAGAATGACTTTTTTTCGAAAAATGAAATTTTTGGTTCATTTCACCTATTGGATACGCCATTGCCGGACGTACTGTAGATTATGGACTACTGTACCGGAAGTATTGCTACTAGAAAGAGTCATCCATCTTTAACCGATCAAACTATGTTTCAAATGCAATTTGTTAACTTGCCCCGTTCGTCATGTTGCCCCACTCACCCCTACTACCCATACCTATCGAATTCAGAAAACTAGTTCAAATTCACACTCCTCCTGATAACTTAGGCGGCTTTCACACCAAAGTATCACGCGACGTGTGACTGGTTGCAACGATGGTTGCACATGCTACTCATATTTATAACCTATGCAACCATGGCAACCGGGTTGCGTATTTACGTTTCCGTGTGCATTTCAAACCAGTGCGTTCTTCAAATCAACACGGAAATGTAATGCAATATTTACTGGCAAACCCGTGTTCATTTCAAAGCGCTAGACTGTGAATCACGCTCGGATTTGTATCGAAATAGGACGCATTATTCACACCCAAACCCGTGTTGATCTCAAGACGCCGCGCCGGATTTCGAACTAGTCAGGAGTGGATTGACAGCATAACACAGCAGCACTGCCCATCGTAGCCGGTAGATGTTCTTTTAAATATCGTTCAAAAAGTAAGAGTACCTAAAATATGCAGCGGTTTGTCGGTTAGCACTAGGTTAGCATTGCAATTATTATTGTATAACATAATTGAGGTGTTCCAATCCAATCCAACCCAATAACAAAAAGCCAGAAATAAAGAATTTTTTATTGCTCTCGAAATATTTTATTGAATACTTGGGATTAATAAGTTAATTAAAATTTATATAATTGTCATTCACTCAAAGGGGAGAAAAAGATGACACATTACACAACACCTCAATTATGTTATACAATAATAATTACAATGCTAACCTAGTGCTAACCGACAAACCGCTGCATATTTTAGGTACTCTTACTTTTTGAACGATATTCAAGAGAACATCCACCGGCTACGCTGGGCAGGAGCGTACCTTTTTACTCGGGCAGGAGCCAACCATATGGGCAGGAGCGTCACTTTTTGGACGATATTATTTAAAAGAACATCCACCGGCTACGCTGGGCAGGAGCTGCTGTGTTATGCTGTCATTCCACTCCTGACTGGTTCGAAATCCGGCGCGGCGTCTTGAAATCAACACGGGTTTGGGTATGAATAATGCGTCCTATTTCGATACAAATCCGAGCGTAATTCAAAGTCTGGCGTGTTGAAATCAACACCGGTTTGGAGATGAATATTGCGTTACAAATCCGTGTTTATTTCAAGACCGGGCAAAATTGAAATAGACACGGAAACGTAAATACGCAACCGGGTTGGAAGTCGCAGGCTACTTGGTGTGGATGCCGCCTTACGGATAGGTGTCCATTTCCATTAACGAAATTTGGAAATGGAAATCCTAAGTAAAAACACCACGAAACTTAATTCAAATGAAAGCAATGCTAGTCTGAAGTAAACCAACAAAATTTCAATTAATTCCAATGTCTCCGAAAATTCCTACAGAATCGGAAGTCTAGAAAGTAAGTCTGAAAAATAAGAAGAATTTACATTTAAATTAAAATTGGCGAACTGAGTTGAAGGAGTTGACAAACATCTCGACCTTTGAAAACATCCATTCATATCTTATTTGAAATATTTTGACTGCGTCACATGGAACGAAAATAAAGCATTTGTATAATCCTGACGCGAAAGTGCAGCTGGGTGAGATTATTGCGACTTCCCGAAAAAGAACTAAGTAAATTTCCTTTCGGTGAATAATTGTATTATACTCTAATGTTGTTATAATGAAGGGCCGCAGGACGAAACTGTAGAGAACCACACGGGCACGATAAATTACGGCTCGAAAACACGCCCTTAATGTAATGCCCTTTTTGCTTCCGAGATTTATGCTTCTACTACAAGAACGGAAACCTGTTGGAATGGTTTTTACCGCCTTCCTTTTGCAATGAGTGGCTTTCCTGGAGAATTATGGAAACTAGTCGTCTGGAGCATTGAATCCGCCCATTCATTTTCTACATTCTTTGTTGCAGGTGTAAAGAAACAGGACGCTACTTGAAAAATTTGCCAAAGACTTCCGTGATTATTTGTTTTCATAATGAAGCTTGGTCAGTGCTTCTCAGAACAGTTCATTCGGTTTTGGATAGATCACCTCGAGAGCTTATAGAGGAGGTTATTTTGGTTGATGATTATTCCGATATGGATCATTTGAAGAACCAGTTGGAAGACTATTGGTCTAACGAGCCCAAAGTAAAGATAATTAGGGCTCCAAAAAGAGTGGGACTGATAAGAGCGAGACTTTTTGGTAAGCAGTATAATATGGCAAAAAAGGAAGAGAAATGAAAAACTATTTTTACAGGATATGAACACGCCAAAGGACAAGTTTTAACATATCTAGATTCTCATTGCGAGTGTACAGTGGGTTGGCTTGAACCTCTCCTGGACCGTATTGCTCGAAACTCCACTACTGTAGTATGTCCAGTGATTGATGTCATCGACGACGCCACAATGCAGTACATTTATCATGACAGCAGCGCAGTCAATGTGGGAGGCTTCGATTGGAATTTGCAATTTAATTGGCACTCTGTTCCTCAACACGAGAAACAAAGACACACAAACACTGCAGAGCCAGTGTGGAGTCCCACCATGGCTGGTGGTTTGTTCAGCATAGACAGAGTAAGTCTTTTGATTTAAAAACTTGTAGGTAATGTATGTGTAGTTACTTAAAGGCACAAAGGCTGCACAAGTCCAATTTGCATAATCCATACATACGTATGCATATATGTGTAGCCTCGGGCCGGGAAATTCTAAAGAATGTCTTTCAGGATTTTAATAGAATTTTTCCAAATAGTGCTCTTTGTGTTGTCTAGATAATCACAAATACAGTTCTGCAAATACACCTGGTTCTTATGGACACTATATTTTCCCAAAACGTGATTTGTGTTCGTTCGGCTTTTAAAAGCTAATCCCGCTTTGGCATTATTTGTTTTTCATTTTGACGCCCGCCGAATAAGCGATCGACGCTTATCAACGTCGACCGCGTCGCGACGCGCCGAGTTGCATGTTTTGTTGCTGCGAATATAAATTTCCAAAGTTTTTGTCAGGTTAAGCACCGCTTATAGCCGATTTTGATTTACTGTTATTGCATTGCTGCATGTGCTTCACAGATGCTGCTTATAATATTTTTTCAATTATTCAATAACGTTACTATCTTTTCATGATTTGAAAAATGTTAGCCACGATGTATCTATACATATATTTATGTATAACCTCATGTGTGTATCATTTCAATCCAACTTACCAATTTTTCCTCAACAAAAATACATTCAATCTATGTTACTATCCTAGTATTTATTTTCATTTTTGCGATAAGATTCGGAGCATAATGATAATAATGACATTGCAAAGGTCACTTATTCATAGTATAATAAAATATATTTATTTTAGATTTTTATGTTGTATTTCAATTTGTAATCACATTCAAGCCATTTTAATCTTTCATCCGCTTGGACAAAACGATGATTATTTCCCATGCATTAATTCACAATAGTAACTACCGAGAATTGAGTACAAGATGAATCATTATCTCAAAGAAAAATACTTCACGATTCCATTCAATATATGTAGTCATAATGCAGCAGCATATATGAGGCATACGACATATTCTTTTACGACTTTTATAACTGAAGCCACGAGGCTTTCGGAGACGCTTGCTTTTCTATCTCGATACCTTATAGACTTTTATGGACAGGATATAAAATTTTGGGAATGTTCCATTTTACCATCATATCATTTCAATTTCAATTATATTTACACGTATAACGAAGCCTGCATTGAAGATAAAAATAGAGAATAGAGCACATATAGAGCGTCTGTTACCGGCAAATGTAAAACTACAGCAGGTGGTCCGATTTGCGTCCCCATATGACACTCTGTTATTTATCGATGTCGTTTATTAAAAATTTCATCTATACTTGGTTTATGGAAGCAGTTGCACACTTTTTACTGATAGATGCGTCCATATAAACAGAGCGGTTTGAACTAGGCCAAACATCTTGTGGTTAGGCGAATTGTGGCTACTATATATTACCTCTTCTCTCTCCCTTCTCCACTCTCCACTACAAGCCGTGCATCGTGCATAACTCCTCGGTGCTATTAGCTTTATTAAGACACGCCGGTTTCATTAGATAATGCATATCTCTCCCTTGCACTGTGCAAAATGGAATTTCGAGGCACAAATTGCTGTGGTTTCAGAACATATTCAGAACTCCACACGACGGAGTGCAAAAATCTCACTTTCATAAGCTTTTTCTTTTTCATTCGGTTACCAATAAAGACATTTGTTCAAGAAAGGAAAGTTTTTTGAGAACAATAATGATTGTTAATTAGACAATTTTGATGTGTCCAAACAATTTGCTTCAAGAAGATACCAAGATACCTACACAAAAATAATGTAAACGATTGAAATAGTAGGTAGGTATACCATTTACACAAGTCTTCAATTATTTTGTTTTAACTATTTATTGCTTTTGAAACAGCCCAATTTTCAGTGTAAGTCAACTTTCGTTACTAGTGTTCAACGAATATACCGCGGTAGTCCCACTGAATGGCTCTTGCCTTGTATCTTGGAGAGTATAGTCGTATGACCCGGCGGGGAAAAAATACTTAGCAAAGAGGTCATGAAAAATTGCTAGACATTATTTTCAAGTCTCTAGAACGGCCGCTAGAGGGCGCAACTGCTTTGCCAATCAGAAAATGGTATTTTCACATAGTTTTCTCTATATAAAGGATATAATATGTAATGAATAATGGCATCATAATTTCCAACAGATTTCGGATTTTTTTTATTGCACCATATTGTCTTAACTGCCAAAATATAGTGGGCGAAGGTTAGGTCTGATGTTAATAACTCTGACTGGGTAATTGGAATTAAACGAATTAGATCCCGTTCAAAAGAGCGTCCCTTACTCTATTATACTCTTCCTTATCAACAATAATAATATGCATTTGACCGTAAATGCTGGGAACCGCGATACAATCATCTTGCTTTTCAAAGTACCTACTAGCGTACTAGCATTTTTTAATGAACTTCTTTCAAAAACTAAGTGTTTTATACTTCTTACGAATCGAATCAGTGCCTCAAGTAGATGCTAAAAATGAAAAATAATTACATCATAATAATAATAATTATTCGAATACGTAAATATCTAGAAGTAATACAAATACAGTATCCACATGCACTTTATATTCTCCATTGAAGAATGTCCAACCCTTTTAATTTTAATACATAATCCCACTGTTTTGTTTGCACTTGGGTTTCGCATAAACTTTGTACATCGATATATCTGAAAGTTTTGTTGTCGGTTGCATGAACTAGGAGACAATGGATATAAATTTTAAACTAGCTCTATCTGATACCGGATAGAGGTTTTGTTTTATTTCTCATTTGGCACCTTTGGACGCATATTTTATAATCCCAGGCTAATGGACGTGTAACGTGTAACGTGCATGTATCTCTTTGAATGAGCATTTACCTTGATCTGATCGATTAGCAAGCAAGATGCATTACAGATTAGGGAATGATGTTTATGACCCAGTTACGTTTCATTTGTAGGACTTCTTCACCAGACTGGGTACTTACGACGACGGATTCGATATTTGGGGCGGTGAGAATTTGGAATTGTCTTTTAAGACGTGGATGTGTGGAGGAACGTTGGAGATTGTGCCGTGTTCACATGTTGGACACATTTTTAGGAAGCGCTCTCCATATAAATGGAGGAAAGGAGTTAATGTGTTGAAGAGGAATTCTATTAGATTGGCTGAAGTATGGTTGGATGATTATGCCAAGTACTACTATCAAAGAATAGGTGTGTATTTAACATTATTGGTTAGAAGCGTATCAGACGATCGTTATCATGAACCTTCTTTTTACTTGAGATGAGGCAGCTCTAGATAATATGTGTTTGTGAGGTATGATAGCTACACTTGAAATGACAGATCATATTATTCACCACAGAAAAAGTAACTGTAGACGTGTCATTTTTATATTCAGGGTGTCCCCTAATTAATGGTACACAGCAAACCCACAGATTCTCTAACGAAAAATATCATGGTTTAACCTTTACCCTAGTCGCTTAGTCCAAAAGTTGATAATAACCTAGGTACAGGGGTCAATTTTTCTTTTCATCACATTTAGATTGAATATGAATAATGGGAACGTCAAATTCATGCATACATTTAACGTCACTATAGCGTCGGTCATGAAACATTGAACTTGTTTCAAAGGACACAACTATTTTGCGGTTCACTGTATCGATTTTACTGTTAAAAACATCGATTCTTCTATATTTTTTACGTGAAAAAGGTTCAGTTAGCTGGAGTTTAACTTTCTCGCTTCAAAAATCTCCGAATCTTTAATTTCGTGGCATTATTCATTGTTCCCATTTATTCGGAATTTATTAGAAAAAAATCATGTGCAGCATCGTACACGTGGCAGAAGTGAAACTTCTTCCTTGGAATGTACAGGGTTGGGCATAAAGTTATGGCAGATCAAAATTACATTTTTTTTAAATGGAACCGACTGTATATTGATGAATATTTCAATTATTTCTTTAATTTTGAGCAAAAATTGTAATATACATATTGTTATGAAACTATTCAGCCGTTATTGTCATTTATAAAACGCGATGACTCTAAAACGGCAATATTCAGGAACATTACGTGTATCACAATTTTTGCACAAAATTGAAGGAAGAACTTTGATCTGCTGCCATAAGTCTATGCCCGACCCTGTATATTCAATTTCATCACAGATATGGAGATTTTTAAAAGCCTCACAACTTTTATATAAGACATTTTTTCCTCGTGTATCTTTTGAAATAATCGACCGTTCTGGCCGGTAATTTCTCCTAACCCTGATGTATTATATTATGACCGATTTTTTGTCGGGTCACCCTGAAAAAAAACTGTAGAGCTTGACAAACTGTATCTTCTCACCAAACATGACCGTTCATACAAAATCCAGGGCCTACTTTGCCAGTTTCCATGTGTGAAATTTCGATAAACCACATTAGCGATTTTTTCAGGAAAAATCTTGCACGTCATTGGATTCGGCATCCCTCAAAACGGGGTCATACCAAATTTTACCGCAAAACATTATTAATCTATCATTTTTTTGTATTTGAGTCTGTGGTGAAATCACTTTACTCAATAAATAGCGAATGAAATTTTCAATATTCGCAAAACAAATGATAGGTGGATTTAAGAAAATGGTGGCTTGGTGGAATATACTAGAAACTAGTTGTTTTTTCATGACCAACTGTGAAGTCTTGAGAATAAATGAATTATCTATTTTGGTCTACGGAATGATTACTATACTCGATACTTTCTGATGAAAATTGTTATAGGCCCGTTTTGAGGGATACTGAATCCAATGGCGTGCACAGTTTTTTTTTTAAATGGCTGATGTGATTTTTTGTCAAAATTCTGCTTCTGAGAATTAACTAACGGCGAGGTCATTTTTGGCGAGAAGATACAGTTTGTCAAGCTCTACAATAAAAAAAAATCGAGCCAAATCGGCAATTAATAAACTTTTTTTAGGGTGACCCGAAAACAAATGGGTCACACTGTATAACGGTACAAAATGTTTGTAACAAATATTCGGTCTATTTATTAATTATCTACACTATCATCGGTTGGTGCTTCAATAATTGGTAATACTGTAATTAATGATTTGTGATAACTAAAATAAGATAAGTATATACCTAATATGTTGGTGATTCGATATTTTCTAGATAACGTGTAAAAATTGCATCTATTGTCGTTCCTTTTTTAATTGGAATTATTGTATTGTCATCGGTTCTTGACAAGTGTGCAAAGTTTCGAATCAATATGGGCATTTGAAGTAAGTAAAAATCGAGTACCAAGTGTTTTTCGGTATATAGCTCTCCTTGTCCTCACGTCGTTTTATATTTTTTCTCTCTCTTGTAACGAAATCTCAGAACATTTCATTTTTTCCAATTCACATCCCATTTTGGGTCATCCATTATCAACTTTTGGACTAGATTGAATGTGTCTAAGTCCTGACATTATTTTCCATTCAAGAATCCGTAGTTTTGCTGTGTACCATTAATCAGAGGACACCCCGTAAAAACTCCATGATCCTAAATCAGAGTATGACTATTCATTTATTTGCTACTATTATGATTTGAGAATGATAATTTGGTATTGGTATTGGTGTTGGTGGGGGGGCAAACCACTGCCCGGCGAGTAGGCCGTAATACCCTTTTCGCCAACCCCAGGACCAATGCAGTTCTAACTAAGTTGATGATGGAGAACATCACCTAGTTATATATTGAACTAGCAGGACCAATTAATTTAGGCTACTTATTAGAGAATGATAAAGTTATTTTTGTAATAGGAGACGATAAGGGTGACATTGGAGATATAAGCAGCAGGATCCAGTTAAGGGAAGACTTGCAATGCAAAACTTTCCAGTGGTATTTGGATACGATTTATCCGGAGCTGTTTATTCCAGGAGATGCTGTAGCTAATGGAGAAGTGAGTAGTCTACATAATATATTGAATTTCTTTCGAAACACGTATAGAGTAGGCATGCATGGAAAGGCTCCTTTCTCCGGAGATTTCCATCAGTCGTGCCGAGCCAACTTGGAATACATCCAGAAAGTGATATATTCGATTTGATACGGTAAATTTTATTTGAGACGCGTTCAATATTGCTGCACTGGTGGCACGGATCTAAATGGCGACAAAGTAGAAAACTTTTAATCTTCTTTACGTGTCAACTTCCGGAAAATGGCCTTTCTTGTTCTCGGTACTCTTTTTCGGATCGTTTAACTTTTCCACACTTACTTTTATTCAGTGAGCATTGGCTGTATCGCTACCAAAATTTACTGTAGCGTAACCGATGTTATTAAATTAAGCGCATCAAAAAAGCGCTGACGCCGCACAAATGTCAATACTCCATGGTATCCATCCAATGCCAATGATCCATAATCAAATTTGGTGTTTTGTGAATTTCGAAATCAATCCAAATGTGGAACGATGCACAGTTTACTTTAAATTCGCACACATATACCAGATTGGAGATTTGTTTGTTTTGCTAATTTACTTGCAATAAATCGAAAAAGAGATATGTAATTAGTGGAATTGCTAAATCGTTTTTTATTATTACTGATGCTGTGCTTGGTAATAGCAAAATCGGTAAGGGATATGTTGAAATAATAAAATAGCCTTTTCATTTCAATCGCAATCGTTTATTAGGTACTTGAAATGGAAACATGGAATTCCAATTTATAGCAAGACTTTCAAACAGTGTAAAAGATTGTTTATGCAGATGTCCTTCTGGTACAATGTTGTACAACTTGTAGACACTACTAAAGGTATTCCAGCGTAACGTTGAGTATGTGGATATCAACTTGGAATGTTTTGGATTCAAAGTTAATGTACAGGGTGACCATGAACAACTCCTAAACAATGTCAGGGGAAGGGGTGATACATACCAAATCATAACTTTTTTTTTCATATGAATCATAGGTACGAATATGCCTCGTTTCGGACATGCAAAGTGTTGAAATCGAAATCTAATTTTCTTTTTTTTTTTTTTAATAAAATTGAATAAAATCATAATTTTCGCACAAAATTTGGGAAGTGGAATTTTTTTTGTGTTGAGAAACCATAATTTTTCACCTATCTTTTTCACGTACCTACACTATAATTATTTCACTCAATTTGCCATAACTTTTTTGAAAGCAAACCTATAGGATTTTTTATGGATAAATCTTACTCTCACACCTTTTCTTAAACAAAATGAAAAAAAATAAAGGTATACGCCAGCGACAATCGATAACAAGAAATTTAGAAATGTTTGCATCGTTGCAGATTAGAATCCCATAAAAAAACATTTTCGGACCTATGTTAATATGAAAAAAAACTTGTTCTTATCACTATCCTTTCATTGTTCAGTGGTTGTTCGTGGACACCCTGTATATTCACAACGTTCACGGAAACCATGTATCAATAACAATCTAACATTCTACAATTATTTAGATCCGCAACTTGGGCTACGGAAGCAAAACATGTTTGGATTCGTCTGGTCGCAAAGCCGACATGCACAAACCAGTGGGACTCTATCCCTGTCATCGACAAGGAGGAAATCAGGTAATTTGTCTTCCCAATTTGACACGTATTTTTGTTTTCAGATTGCCAACCGCGAATTGGGCTCGTGTTTAGATGCCGTCTCTGATGCTGACTCTTTGAACAAACCTGTCGGATTGTGGCCATGTCACAAACAGGGTGGTAACCAGGTAATCTGGGCTGTGGTCTGGTCTTCCTCAAATTGCAATTTGCAAAATTGTCTTCCATCTATTTTTCCTTGGTGATTTTTGTGGTCATTTCCTCTTGTCTTGGTTCAGTGTACATATTTGCCTTGTATTGATTCAAAATAACTGTCTTTTTATCAACTAATTTTATCATGTACATATCATTATCATTTACTGAGTTCGTTATTTGCGCCTGTGATCGTGATCCTCAAGAAGTTTGATTCATTTTTGATGAATAGATTGATTTATCAGTGATAAATTTAAACAAAAATAATGGGTCAAAAACGCTATTAAGTACTGAAGAAGTTTAATCGTGATTGATTAAGAGTATATTATAAATATATAAATCCTCTGGTCTTTAAATAAATCAAAACAGTCTTGGAAATGTTTGGTGGTTATTGATAAAAAAAATGTTAGTATATATTCAATTCGAAAGTGAAATATTGCATAGAGTCAAATTATTCATAAAAACATGAGTGACAACTTTTTTTTCAATTCAAAAGAGATAATCTAATGTAGTACATTGTTTGAAAGCAAACGTTCGTTTACCTATCTCTCCTTCAAACGATCCGATTGATCCGATGTAAATAACGAACTCAAAATCTACTTTTTTTATTATACAATAAAGAATATTTGATCACTTCAGCGCAAAGTTGTAGACTCTGGCGTGCACTTATTGACAGCTAATTTTAAGTTTGAGGAAGTTGAAATGGAATTTCAAAATCCAAATGTACTAGATATGCAGGGTGTCGCCGGATCGACGCATGAATAGGTGAAAAAGACGAAACATTTTTGAATTGAAATTTCATCTTCCGGGGTACAGCCCTGCTTGGATAGAAACTAATTTGTGTCATAATTTTAGTTTCCCATAATCAAGTATGTCCTGGAAATTAACCTAAAGGCTATATTTTTCTCACCAGTAAACAGCTTCATCTATAAGAGATAAGACAGAATGTTGTTGAAGAAAGTTGTTCAGAATCAAAAACTGAGTGAGAATGCAAAATTTCAAAACATTTCGCTTACTTTGATATTTAGCATTTTTCTATTCCAAGTTTTTAGAATAGCATGGAAATACATTTTAATCTTGATATTTTGAACGTTTATTTGTGTTTTCTTAATTTTTAAATACTTTTATACTTTGCAGAATTGCATCAATTGTAGAATTCATCATTAAAAAGAATTTCCTGTGAACTTTTCTGATTTCTTCAAAATATCAAAGTAGGCGGAGGGTTTTGAAATTTTGCATTCTCACCTAGTTTTTCATTCTTAACAACTTTCTTCAATAACACTTTGTCTAAGCTCTTATAGAAGAACGTTTTAAATGGTGAGAGAAATAGCTTTTAGGTCTATTTCCAAGACATACTCTATTTTTCGAATCTTAAATCATGACACAAATTAGTTTCCATCCAAGCAGAGCTGATCCCCAGAAGATGAAATTTCAATTCATTTTTTTTTGTCTTGTTCACCTATTCATATTGTGTCGATCCGGGGACTCACTTCATGTATGAGAATGTTTACACAAAATCATGGATATTTCAAATTGAGATTCAAAAACGTTCGAAACAAAATACCTATTGTGTTTGTCGTTGCCACAAGTTATATTCATCGACGTAAGATTCGACATTCAAAATTCAAGATTCTCCAGGTTTCAATTAATTTGGACAAGACTAGGTATATCCTTCTCGTTGGTATTATCTTACGCTCCTGAATATTTAACCGGGCTATTGTATCGCTATTTTGAAACAAGCTAATTTAATTATAGCCGGACAATGAAACTCATTTTATTTCCATAAATATTTTATCCATTTCGCGTTGATAAGCTTTGGAATATTCAGCTTTGCCTTTATTTCTGAGCTTACATCTATTAATAGGCAATCAATCCAATTATCCCTGTTAATTATTGTGCCGCCTGTGTCGGTATTACCATTGACAAGCATCCTAACGAATAATATGGAATTTATTGTTTGTCATGATTAACAACATTGAGTAGTGTGTGTATGATTAACTGATTAGTTGTACATTTTCGAATATGCTGGCCAATTCATTATTCACGGAGATAATGCATCCGAGCGTGAAAATCCTTTTATTGCTATACATTTATACGTTCTTACTTCTTATGCTTATAAATAATGTGTATGTTATGAACAGAAACAGATTTTTGGATGGAACATAATAAGCTCGTTTTTTACGCTGATAAGATTGAGTGATACTTTTCGAAAAAATGTCTTCGAGAGAGATCAGAAGAATGAAAGAGTCAAGGGACGAATGTTTTTTTTACTGGTACATATGAAGTTGAAATAAAAATCATACACTGGTACACCTTTAAAAGATAAGATTAATAATATGAACTAGGTCCCTACTATTTTCTATGTTGCTCATTCACATATTAGGGTAACAATATTCTCAATAATCAAAGAACTAAACAAGTTGGCACAAGACTAAATAATATGACCACTCTGACCGACCTTAGCCGACTTCATTTGAGTCGCGCATCATCTTTTTTTAATGATCAACACATTTCTGATATGATCAGACAAAAATTGAATTTTCGAAAAAGTATTTTTCATTTTATTATTATATTAGGTACCTTCAGTATACAAGATGGTTCATGGTCGATGGTGGGTTGAGAGCATGTTGAGAGGCTTAAATTGATTATTAATAAGACACCCTATATTATTATAATTTATTGGACCATTGAGTTCAGTATTATTTTTGTAATACACTTCTCCAAGAAATCACCGATTAAAGAGCGCCAATCAACATCCACTACGTCACAGAATACACTATCCATCTCCGTCTGGCATATTGACTGAGATGACTCTCTCTCTTTCAGGAGGGTAATATGGCCCCATCCCGTTTGCGATCATACAGTAATTTAGTATATTTTTGGGTATTTTGGGAAAACAAATTCGCTGATGACTTTCTAATATTGTCTAGAATACGTATATAAAATTTCAAGTCATTTTAAAATGTATGCAAATTATCCATTACTATTCTTTGAGCCACTGGAATAAATTCCTCAACTTTCTAGGATGATACAATTTTTCAAAAACCTGGATCATTTCGAAAATCTATTCCGTTGTGGAAACATGAAATATTATAATCAGAAATGCATTAACAGTTCGAAAATCACGTTTAGTTAAATCTTTAATTAGTACCGACTCAAATTGATAGGTTTGTTACCTTTTCGGTAAAGTCTAACTTACCATCAACTTTATAGTAAAAGGAAAAGGGAATGATTTCATGTTTCTGTAATTCGAATACTTTCTTTTTTTAGTTTTGGATGTACAGCAAAACTGGTGAAATTCGTCGAGATGACGGCTGTTTAGACTACAGTGGCCAAGAAGTAATTCTCTATCCTTGTCACGGCAGCAAAGGAAATCAATATTGGGACTACGACTCGGACAGTAAACTGATACGTCACGGAAGCAGTGAAAAGTGTATGGCAATCAACGCTGCTAAAACGAAAGTTGTGATGGAGCATTGCGATTCTGGTTCTCTACATCAAAGATGGTCGTTGGAGAATTACGACAAGTCAAAATTGTAAACATATCAACGTCAACGTCATTTCCCCCACTGTGATCATATAATTCGTTTACGTTAACATCGACGTTTTTCTATCCTCTGCTCAATTTCACATTCCATGTACATATCGAGTTGTACGTACTTAATACGTTTAGTGTGAATAATAATTGTTGTACATATCGACTCATATCTTATTGTTGATAGTCACTCGTATTGTGATATGAATCTGTTTTATGTTTGTTGCTTGGTTTTTAAGAAATTTTATCATTCAAGTGACTAGCTGTGGCTCAATTTCATTATTCCATTCTGGTTAAGTTAGTGTATAGGCCAGTTTATTCTATTGTATTTTTATAATGTGCCTTAATTTCGTTGTACATACGACTTACATGGTGTTAAATAAAATTATTGGTATAATTTGTATGGATAGTATATTCCTACGCCTACGTGTATTATTATCAATGGAAAAAAAATCTAGTCCTCCAAAGTCACATTTCTGAACAAATAAGACATGGACTCTTTGTTGTGGATTCTTCTAATGGCTTCCGATACAAGAATGGAAATATCCACGGTTTTGATTTTGTGACATTGCATTTTCTGTAGTTCATGGGGTATGGTGTTTGTAACCACAACCTAAAAATATCAACGAATATGATTGAAAATAAATGAAAATCAGATATAGACCTCATCAATTGGTGAATCTTCAATAAGACGTGGAGCATCTGAAGATAGCAATCCGTGTGTGGCTAAAACATAAATTTTGTACGCTCCACGCTCTTTCAATACTTCCGCGGCAGCAACAAATGATTGTACATCATCAATCATATCGTCCTGAAAAAAAAACCAACAAGTTACATTCTTCTCTTTAATCAAGCAAATCTATCAATCATGCTGAAGTAATAAAAAATCCTACTAGCTTGATCTCATTTTTATTCATATCACCGATTGTTCTTGAAAAATGAAAGTCCTGCAAGGGTTAATGAAACGATAATAACTTACCACCATGATCGCAATACGTCCACCAACATCACCCACAACATTGATTGGCGGTTTTTCTTTAGCAATGTGAATGGGCACTCCCACTCCTGCATCCATCGTACGAGATCTTGGCACAGTCGGTGGCGAATAACGGCCATCAACCTATTAACTCCGCATTTAATAAAAAAATATCATTCAAATACGAGTAATCACCTCATCAGCGTCAGACTCTTTCTGTTCTCCATGAATCACAGCAATTCCAAGACGCAGACGTTCTGCATAGGAAGTTGCTTTTTTGGCTGAACCTGGGTTTCTGGCTACGATAACTGCATTTCTATAATCTGGAATCTGATGTATTTCTCAGTGAATCATTCAAGACATTGTCAAGGAATGGTGAGACTTACACTTTCTTGAATATACTGCAACAAGAAGGGACTAGCCCTCAAATTATCCACAGGGCAATCAAAAAAGCCTTGGATCTCTTTCTGGTGCAAATCCATGGTGATAATGTGGGTCATGCCACTTTTCACCATCATTTGGGCAACAAGTTTTGTGACTACAGCGCCTCTTTTGCGCATTTTGCACTGCTTACTATAGGGGAGGTAGGGGATTACTCCAACAATGGACTTTGCCGAGGACGTTTTCAGAGCATAGGCCATTATAAGCATCTCCATTATATTGTTGTTTACATCTCTATAGAATACAGGATTATACCATTATACTATATTTATATCCTACAGGGTGTTCCCAAACATTGGTATTGGTGTGTGGCATGGGGTATTTTTATGATAAAGAGTTCATATAAATATTTGTCGTAAAATGTTTCCTAAGGCAGAAACGCTACGCCTTTTTGAACGAGGCACCTTGAAGACGGATATTTCCGAAACCGTTCATACAAAAATGAGATGAACCAAACAACCAAATCATCGCATAAACTTTTGATGCTGGATCGTAATTTGAGTTCGGGATTTTCAAATTCTAATCAGGGGCGTACCATACTGGAGGGGTTAAGGGTGAAAACAATCTAAAGTGTTCATGGTATCTTTCTTTGTAGTCTGATTTTAGAATACAGTATCTGAAGGTTTTCTAAAAGGTTATATCGATAAGGCTAGTAGTTTTTGTGAAAACCACAATCTTCTACATCGGCCACCACCCATACTAATTAAGCTAAGTTCGAATAGTCCACATCTTGACTTATGAGATGTTCGCTCATGTGACAGACGATTTGCGAATAAAATCTTCTGTCGCATGACTGGACATCTCGTATGACAAGATGTGGACTATTCAAACTTAGACGTAGAAGACGACACAAAAATGAACACGCCGCTTTCGTGAAGGTCGCGAAGTGGGCCATTTTAAAAATTTAAAGCTATGGGCAGGAGCGTTACTTTTTGAACGATATTTGAGAGAACATTCACCGGCTACGCTGGGCAGGAGCGTACCTCTTTACTCGGGCAGGAGCCAGCCATATGGGCAGGAGCGAAAAACCGAAATGACCTGAATATC
Organism: Orchestes rusci; assembly: GCA_958502075.1. NCBI lineage: Eukaryota > Metazoa > Arthropoda > Insecta > Coleoptera > Curculionidae > Orchestes > Orchestes rusci. The sequence goes on from OY293309.1 coordinate 34,381,776, forward strand.
ATTTATGCGCATGCCTAAAGGGAAGCGACGTGTTCATTTTTGTGTCGTCTTTCAAACTTAGCTTAAGCTATTGAAATAGTGACATTTTTGACACCAGACTAGATTTTAAGCTTATTCAAACATTTTTCAAAACTCGGGTGAACATAACCTCGTTTTTCAATCTCGATTTTTTAACTATCTATTATTTATAAGAACTTTTATCATAGAAATGAGGAATGACTCCACGAATTTTTTACAAATGTTCAGGCAACGAAACAACCTATATAATTTCAAGCAAAAATAATCATTTTGACTTATAATTATGTATCATCATATCGGAAATACCTACTTATTCATGAATCAACGACGGTATTAGATGCTATAATAGGTATATTGGATTTGCAAATCAACTACTGAGAGCGATAACTTACTTAGTTCCAGTTTGAACAATGAAAATATCCTTCCCTCTGACAGAATCACCAATTTGAAACATAGTTTCACGATTGCTTCTATGATAAATAGCACATTGTCCAATAGAAACACCCAATCTTTTTGCAACCAAATTGGCAAGCTCAGGATGCGAATTTCCAGCTATTATTATGATATCCGATGTTTTTGGAGCGTCCATTTTGTTGTTTTTGTGTCAAATCTAAATAACAAAGAGTATTATTGTCATCTCAAGTCAAAGACACATATTTCTAGCGAATTTTAAAATCCAACATGATAAAATTACTGTTTACTCAATGCAATTTTTATTTTCTTATACCTATATACCTACCTGCCTCAAAAGTGGGATTTTCAAATGCGTTCAATCCCAATTATTGCAATTTGATCTCAATGTTTACATACAACACCTACTGGATAAAAATCTAGTCTATTGAATTGGAATTCATCAAGAAATTAATAAACGTGGATTATTTAATTATTTATACCTAATAAACAAATAGCAAATAGCTTGCTGCTTTCAGTCAGTGCTTTGACAGTTATCAGCTGATCTCTGTCAATACTGTCAATACTGTGTGGTGCGTTCCCATGGGCGTAGTGGCCGCGTTTTGACATTTAAGCGTATTGACATGCCCGTTCTGGGTCTGATTGGTTGTATAATCGGAGAAAAACCAAACTACAAATAATTAATAGTTTGGTTTTTCTCTGGTATAATTTTGAATAATGACGGCGGTAATATCACGAACTTATGGCCGATTGCACCAACCAATTTTGAGGATACTTAACGCCAAGGAAAATCGTTCCAAAGGATAGGTGAGAAAATAACCTGTGGAGAGTGGAGATAATGGAAAATTCATTGCTAATAGCTTATAATATACAGGGTGTTTATTAATTGAATGCCGATACTAAAGGGTGATAATCCTTGGATGATTTGAAGACAAAAAGTTCATATGGACATAGGTCCGCAAGAGCATAGATTTTGATTTTTGGGTGTTGAAATTTAAAAAAAAAAATCTTTTTTTATCATCACTTTGATACTATTCCAGATAACTTTTTGAAAGGTTTTTTCTTGTAAATTTAATCTTCATTTCGATTCTGTTATCAGAATTATACCGTACCATTTTAATTTTTGCGGTGAAACGAAAATAACAGTTTTTAATTCAAATTACGCCTTCTAGCAACTTTTCTGGAGACAATCACGCATCACTGGATACGATATACGAAAGTACTCACATTTATCTTCCAAACAAGCCTATACGCAACAAAATCGGACAAGTCGTTTATAAGTTACAGCCACTTGAACAATTACACTTTCACTACCTTCCCCTACTCACACGAAGATCGGTACGCCAATGAGCCCTGTACCAAAAAGACGTGAAATTGTCTAGGTTTTCTAACCATGTTGATAAAGATATACCTCAATCTGAGAATTTCCGGAGAAATTTCGAATTTTAATATTTAAGCTTTGATTGCGCCCCCTAGCGGAAAAATTTCGAAGTTATAAATATTTCCCAGCATTTTCTCGTGGCCACTTTAGTGATCATATTTTTTTCCTGAACTTTTAGGTCCAGTAGTTTCCGAGATATGGCCGGTATGGCCACCCTTGCTGGGACACCCTGTATAGGTTGATGTTCTTATTTCAATGAACTATATAATATGTATTATATTTTTCTTTTTTTTTCTTTTCAATTCTGGTTAAGCTTATGACAAACAATCATAGTGTGCATGTCCTTAACATGAAAGTTGTTTTACATTACCTATGCCAATCTTCCCCGAAAGAGCTTGGTCTTGGTCTCTTTAGAAACCTTAAGACCTGGACCTACATGAACAATCAAAAAATAAATAGGTAATAAGTACCTATTTTCAATAATTAAGGATAAAAATCTGGTGCATATTATGATTAGTCTCTTATAAGCTCGATTAGAATTGAAAAGAAATAAGCAAAACATTATAATATACTATAGTTCATTGAAATAAGAAGTTCAACCTACTAACCATGCAAAGAACCGTGCTCCAAACTCCAAACAGACCCGTTTGCAGTTTGCTAATGACGATTTCGACTGGCCCGAATCTTCTCAGTTCGCACCAATGATTTTCCAATCTATGTTCTAAAAGGTTCGCAGTCTCTGTGATCATGCATTTATTTCAAATAAACCACTTGACAAAAATGTAGAATACACAGAACTAATCATGTATGACAGTTCCAAACTAATTGCACTGAGTGCCGAGTGCTACAGTTCAATTTTTATTTAAAGTTACAGTGACAGATCAAAATTTGAGGTTGAAGGTTGGCAAAAAAAATCAAGTGACATTAGGTGAATTGCCAATTGCAGAGCCGTCTTAATATAGACGGCTCTGCCAATTGTAATAAAAAGATAAAATATTTGATGATGGACTCTATTTTCTTGGTTAAAGAAGGATTTTGAACATCAATTCCAAAATTATCATCACGCCCTATCACGCCGAATCACAGTTCAATTTATGACTATCGTAATATAACATGTTTGCCAACCTTTAACCTACAATTTTGATCTGTCACTAACTTTAAATAAAAAATGATCACAAAACATTAATTATTGTTTTGTGAAAATGATGAACTTCAAACTTCAAGTTACGGAATCGCAGTGATGCAGCCGAACAAAAAACCAATCTGCACCGGGTCAGTGCAAAGTGAGTCGAACACGCACTTTCCATTGCTCTTGCTCTACTCCTACCAGTCGAAATCTCGAAATTGTAATTCTGTTCGAGATCGCACTGAGTGCAGCTTAGTGCAGCCAGTCGAAACCATAATTTATGGTCGAAACCGCTATAAAAATAGAAAATATTTTGACAACTTCGAATTTTAATTGAATGTAGACCTTAGATTATGGATCAGCCTGCGACCATGGTAGAAAGAACCATTCTACAATGCCTGCGACTACGACATACTGACTGACAAACGTCGAATTGAACGGTGACGTAACCCCCGAAAAGCATTGAACAAACTTTATGGAACAAACTAACATTTTGTTTACAATATAGAACCATCAAAATTTAATAATTTCTTATAGGTGTGCTATGAAAATGACACATTAATTAAACGGTTACAATAAACAATGTGGTGAGTGATGACACCTATTATATCTTTGGATGACACCCCTAATATTTCAATTTCAGCTATCTTATTTTATTTACGGCATGTTTTGCTTTCTGTAGGATAATTTTATTCAATGGCAGAAACCAAATTCACTCCTGAAGAGCTAAATCGATTCAATCTTCGAATTCGGGAATGTCTAGAAGATCCTCGTTGTCGATTTATTTTGAAACAATTTCTTCAAATGCAGAAAAAACCCTTGTTCAATAATGCACTAGAATTATGGGAACGAGCCCATACTTCCCAACAATGGGACGAAGAACGGATGCTTGATTTGATTGAAGATGTCGACGGTTTCAGAGAACATGCTCTTTTGAGTATAAACGAATGTTCCTTAAAGTTAGAATTTACCAAAAATGAGTGTTGCAGGATTTTGGAAAAATGCTTGGCAGCTTTTATGGATTATTTAAGTAGGAAGCACAAGGCTGGTTGTTGTAATAATACCTAATTGATGATGCGCTATAAGTGTATTTGTTTGAGATTAAAAATATATTTTGTTGAATAATTATTGTAGGTATATTCATTTATGTGTGTTTCCCTGATGGATATCAAACAAAGTCTAAACCATTGGCTGAACATATTTTTTTTATTGGTATTAGGTACATTATTGCATCTATGTTGGTTAACATGCAGAGTTATACCAAAGTTTACTAATATACAATTAGTAAACTTTGGTTATACAGTTAAAGTTCGCATATGACAATAATTTTGAAGTGTCCAGTAGCCATGCATAATTGTTTCAAGATTATTTTCCAAATTAACAAATTTCCAATCAATGAAAAGAAAAATTTAAACTTAGAACAACTCAAGGAATCCTATTCAGAATCTCTTTTCCGGGAAAGCTAATTTGCGTGCCCTGCCTTGTCACACTATCAGCTGCAATGAAACAAGCCGCTTCTATACACTTCTCGATGGGCATTTTTTTAAAATTGGCCAGAAAATATGCCAAAGCTCCTATGAAAGCGTCACCAGCGCCTGTTGAGTCTATACATTTTACTATCGGCGAGTTAACTTTGAACATTTCTTCTTTACTTAAGTAAATAGCTCCATCAGCTCCTAATGTGATAAGTACACTATTACAGCCTTTACTGATAAGATGTCTAGCTGCAGCTTCTGCTTGTTGCTGATTTGAGACACACAATCCAGTAAAAACTGCAGCTTCGTGTTCATTCACGCAAAAAATCGTGGGTAGGTTCAGAAGTTCCTCGTCAACTGTATCTAATGCGGGAGCTCCATTGAGAATAGACACTCCATTACATAATTGCATTGCTCTTATCGCAGTGTTTATGGGTGTTTCCAGCTGCAGTACCAATACAGCAGCATTTTTTACGATACTTTCAGCTTCATTTACATCTTGCGCACTCAACTGCGAATTAGCACCAGCTACAATAACAATTTGATTCGATCCATTGTCAGCAACATTGATTTGCGCAATTCCGCAGTTGCAATTGGCAGTTACTTTGACGAAATGCGTGTCAATGTTGTGACTCTTCAAGTTTTCAACGTACTTAGGGCCCCAAACATCGTCACCTACCTATAAAGTAAAATACCAATGCAATGATGGGATGGACGTTATATTTTTAGCAGTTTATTTTGTAAACTTACTCTAGCGATTAACGCTGTTTGTCCACCCAATTTTGCAGCAGCAACGCATTGATTGGCACCTTTTCCACCAAAATTGGTAACAAACTTGTGCCCGTGAATTGTTTCGCCTGCAGTAGGCAACCGAGGAGCATAACTGTGTAAGATAATGAAAATTGAATTAAGACGAAAGTTCAATGGAAGAATATTACCTCACAAAATCAATCATACAAGAGCCAACAATGATGATTTCGTTAGACATTTTGATCGGGTGCCACCGTATGTTCTACTTGACAAATTGATAAGAAATGAGCAGAAGCAGATTTGATAATGCATGCATATAAGTACCGACTTTTAAATTCATTTTCATCTTCAAAGACTAAGTACCGATCGAGTAAGTGCTAAAATTATTATGAATTAGTCGAGTTACTTTACTATAATTTTAGCCGCTTTCGTTCGACAATTAATTATTTAAGAATCAAAACTTATCAACGTTTTGTCACCTTAAAACTGATTCATTTCCCACACTCAAAAAAATGATCCTGAAGAGGGGCACCTATTAATAAACATTTTGAATTGATGATTGACGTGTTTGACAGCAAGTTTTCTAACCTCACAATAGGTTTTTTGTTTAATTAGAACATGATTGTTTCTTACCGTTCTTTCGGTTTATTTACTCCGATCCGAATCAATCATAAGCTTCATAAGTCAAAAAGAGGATCGTCTTTTCAAAGATCATGATTCGAAGTCAAAACGAACGAAAGCGGCTAGTAGTAATCTGGTAATACCTAGAAGGAGAAGGAGAAGGCGTAGGCGTAGATAGAAACAAGGTTGTCGGTTGTCCTTAGACCACGTCACCACGTACGTCTTGAATTTAGACCAACGACGTCGATTAGGTCGTTGATTTAGACACTTTAAGCAAACCCAACATTTTTTGACGTATCCGCATCTAGATCCGTAAACGAATCGACATACGTTGATCATATAAAAACCCGCTTAAGCAGCGATCGGTTCTACGTATACGAAACGGATTGGTGAAACGTCAAAGTTGTCAAACTTCGCGTTTTGTAACCTATATATTGATTTTTGTTTATATTTTTGGTTTGGTTTGGATGTTTGTGTATTTTTCGTTTATCCACTTTGAAGAGCTTTTGTTATAATTCTTCGATTAGTTGAGATGCGTTCTCAGATACGGATAAGATAAAAGGATTAGCAACTATACGTGCAACGGAACGAATCGGAACCCGCGCATCTGTTCTGAGCATGCGCAGATTGATGCGGATACGGATCCGTTTGAAATTTAGGACGTGCTTAAATTCTGCGAAACCGAAACCCAGTAACCAGTACCCAGTGTGAATATGGTTCGAGATCAAATCAGTATGTAGTAACAGGTTGCCCCACTAGCCTAGTTCAAGTAGTTTACACCGATAGCTCGATAGGACCAAGTGGGTGGGGATAGTACGGTAGGACCAATACTTATTGCTTCTCGCTCGTTTACACCGTCTTGCAACGCGTGAACTAGATGAGTACCCGTCCAATTCGTCAAACGTCAAAAACAAGTCGAAATTATTAATCAACACAATTCGTAACCAAAAATAACATAAGTAAGTACGCTCAGATTGCTTTAGAAACTACGAACACAAACCAACACAATTCACAATAATAACAATCAACATAACCTCATAATTTTGATCCAGATCGAACAAAATTTAGTTCGGTACACCTGCTGGCGAATACCGAACCAAGAGTGGACAAGCTTGGTCCGCAACTGTTTACACCATATATCTATTAACTCTATATGGGAACCGTCCCATTTGAACAACGAGCGACGCTTGATGCCAGGATGAGATAGAAGATCCTGCTGAACTGTATAGTTTTGGCTTGGTTTTCGCATAAATCTGTCCTTTTCTATCGCGAGGTGACGGGCCCCTCGCGATAGAAAAGGATAGACTTATGCGAAAAACATACAGTACAGCGGGATCTTCTATCTCATCCTGGCATCAAGCGTATAGAATTGCTTCCCATATAGTTATTAATAGATATATGGGTTTACACCATTCGAACCAAATATTTGGTTCTGATATAGTTCGGATTTAGTACTTGGTCCGCGGACAAAGTGGTCGGTGTAAACTAGGCTTTGCCGATGAAAGTGTCTGTTTCCTGAGTGATACCTACAGTGACTATATACAACACAGTGGCGACAAACGTGGACCCGGCGCAACGATTATAAACTATTATAATCGTTGGACCCGGCGGCCATTTTTGGCCTTCATTATTTTTTGAAGTAAGATGTGACATGGATGTTTAATGCTCAGTATATATTTTGATTTATTTATATTTGCCTACGAGATTTAAGTACTTGCCCTAAAGAATTTTTTTAGCGTTAATCGTGTATTTTCACTGTTTATTTCCTCATGTGAATTGGTGTGTTGTTTGACAACGGATCAATATTACTCCCTTTTCCTGAAACGTAGATAAATTGGAAGTTTCGAAAGTCTCACTTTGACAAGACGAGAAATTCCGGCGGCCATTTTCGGCCTTCTTTATCAAGCGTTTTCATAGAGTGTGGTATCATGAGACCACATTGAACTCGATACTACGTAACTGGAAGGGCCCCTGTCGTGTCGACAACTGAGGCAATTTTAGTCGTATTTTTTTGTCGCATAGGTATATTTTGATTGGACTAAAAAGGGGATGCTATCTTTGTCACACTCATTGTCCTTATGCGAAGTCGGAGGTTTTCAAATAGTTTGAAGATAAATTGAAAAACCGGTTGATTTGCTTGGAAAAAATGACTACAATTCTGTGCATACTTAGTAGTCTTACCCCCATATGCACCGTAGAAATCTAATCCGGATGAAGACTTCATCGCGATTATTTTCCATTGGGTGGTATGGAAGATAATCGCGATAAAGACTCCATCCGGATTAGATTTCTACGGTGCATATGGGGGTTAATTATCATGATATGATGGATCTATATATTTCAAATCACTATCTGGAAAAATGCAAAATAAGAAACAAATTAGTAAATAATGAAGTATACTTAGATGATTCGTAATTCGATTAAATAGTTGAGAAAATACAGGGTAGGTAGTGGGTGCAGGGCATGTAGTATCATGGGTGCAGGGTGATTTATATGTTTAACCTGTGTATTGAGTAAAGTAAAGGTATTAAGGTATAAACTTGGAAAACTATAATAGCTTAAAATAAAAATGAAAATACTTTTATTTTTGAGGTCACATTAAAACTAATAAATATAGTGTTTTTTGATAGGGGGCTTGAGGAATGTCCGAATAGAACTTTTGCATTTCTTGGAGTGTTTACCATCGTCAATTCCTAAAGGGCCCTACTCACACGCCTGCAGCTGGGGCAATCTAGGAGGCAGGGCGATTGGGGCAATTTCCTAGATCGCCTTCCAAGCAGGGCGGTAGGGGCCCCTTCATACCTTTCTAGCAAGATATGAGAAACAAACTTTGGAAATGATGTTAGTAGTACCAACGAACTCGAACAGGATGTGAAATTGTCACATTTTCAAAACAAAACGTACTTTACAAGGAAGTTTCTCCTGCGGCAGGCCTAGATTGCACCTGCTGCAGGAGTGTGAGTAGGGCCCTTTTTTTAACTAGGACAATTTCGTGTAGATATACTTAGGGTGCATGCCCTTGTCCTTAATAATTGGAGTTATATCACTTAGCCAAAAAATGAAATCTGCTTTTCTGGAGTGTATTTATTACCACACCCAAATGCACCGCAGAAATTAACCATTTTTTTTGGCACCCAAACTATAGAAAGCTACATATTGATTGAACATAATATTAGCTGCAACACTCGGTGTGGCTTTCTTCGTGAAATGTTTGTCTGGTTTTTAGGATAGAATATCTTTACTAAGCGTACTAAGATTCTATCCTAAAAAACAGACAAACATTTCACAAACAAAGGCACACTGAGTGTTGCAGTGTGAAAAGGGTGCACTAGTGGTGCACAACAAACACGGCTAATATATGTCAACAGATATGACAAAGATAGACACCCCTTTCTGTCTCTATCTCTTTCTAGTCGAAAATTTGTCTTCGTCTTCAGTCAACTCGATGTAGACAGCACGGATGGGTCCCTTCCTGGTACGGTAGTATCGAGTTCAATGTGAGACCATTCCAGTTTGGTCTGTCATTAACGTCACTTTCAGCCAATCGGCGAGCTGCACGTGACGATAATAGCCTAGTTTATACCAAAGTTTACTAATAGCGTTTTCGATTGGTAAAATCGGGCAGCACTGGTGCAACACTCGGGCAATATTTATGTTCGATTGGTAGAAGTCGAGCGGATTTGTATGTTCGATTGGGAAACCGGGTCAATGAGTTTTGCACTCAGTGCAGATTTTTCGGCACGAGGTCTTTGAGCTCGTGCTGGTATAGTGCAATTTCAGTGCATCAGCAAAATTGAAAAAAAAACATAAAAAATGGTGGATATGAACGTCGCGTGAGGTGATTCTGTGAGTGGACAACAAATTTCGTGTTAGTTATTATTGTTGGAATCTAGTAGTGCCGGAAAAAAAATACTTGCGTTGAAGAGTTATGGAAAACTAGTACCTACTCGAAACTGAATTAATTTCATTTAAGATCTGGTGCATATACCCGTAAAACCCCACAACATTGAACACTTTTTGGCTTTCAGCGTTTGCAGATTCTAAACAGTATACAATAGAGAAATAATATTGTGTGCATATTGGGGGGACCAATAATACCTTTGAATGTTTGGAATCAAAGTTTTACATTTGGGCAAGTGAGACCTTTTTTTTAAAAAAAAAATAGGGTGTTCAATGTTATGGGTACAGAGACATAGCTTTGAACGGGACATTAAAATCACCTTTATGTTCAATTTAATGAGTTGTAGTTGTTACATTGAACAGAAAAAAACATGTATGATAATATTTTTTGTAAAAAAACTTACCCAGAAATAAAATACTCATAAAATTAATAATATTTATTGAAATAAACTGTTTCTTTGTTAATAAAAAGTAGGTAGGTGCTTAGAATCTAGATAAATAATTGAGGAACCAAGCTTTCTCGTTCTTTGGCAGGTAGTGACAAAAAGTGAATTATTAAATAGGTCCTGTAAAAAATAAATTAGTACTAAAAAGGTAAAAATATAGTAATACCTATTAAATATTTCCCAAATCTTCATTGAATGTAAAACGACCTCTAGACTCTATAGGATTTTTCAATGAGCATTTCATTTGGCTACAATCAATAGACGATACGTCTTCCACTTGGGGGAAAATAAAAGTTGAGGGCTTTTGCCCATAACGTCGAAGACAACTGACTTTAAATCCACTTTCGACCTTACACAGGATTTTTGAAACGAAAGCTTTTTTTGTCTCCTTTTTTGTCCCTTCGTTGTATATAATTTCGGCCAATACAAATTTGTAGACAGGGGCATTAGAATCTGTTTGAAGAGAAGTACTGTTGGTTGTACTATCTAATGGATAGCAAACATTTGATTTCCGACCAGGTGATTTCGGTGAAACAGAAGCTGAAGAAGCAGTTTCTTCTGAGCTGCTAAAGCACAAGGCCTCCCGTTCCTTCTGGACAATATCAAGAAGATCTTCATCATCCGACGAATCCATATAAATGATTTTGTCAGAATCGCTACTATCGCTATCTTCTGAGGAGCCTCTTCCGTTTTTCAATGCTTTCTTCTGGTTTTCCAAAGTTTTACGGGCAATTCCTTTGCTGGTGGATGGGTTGTCTTTATGTGGGGTCAGATCCTCGAAGGCGATACTTTTTCCAGGAGCTACGTTTATTTTAGACCTTTTTCTGGGAGGGGCGTTGATATTGTAACAAGTTTCGCTATAGAAAACACTGTTCAGCTTTAAATAATTTATTTTACAGTCTGTTCATGGCTTTCCTGCGTTCACGTCACAGTATTTGACGTTTGGCAGTATGTCGTAGATTGATCGCTCCACATGTGAAATTTGTCAAATTGATCTGAAACACCCTCGTCCAGACGTACGTGTTTTTTTTTCAATGTGTAAGAGAGAGACGGAAAAGTATGACGTAACCGCAAGAAAGCCATGAACAAACAGTACAAGTCAGAACTCACTATTCACAAACAAAATCACAGCTTATTTATGTTTTACGATTTATATTTCACGACGTATTCAGAACTGAACTAACTCCTTGAAATGACGGATCTCATTATATACCCTCGCCAGGATTGAGAGAACAATCCAGATATTTTTAGAAAAGCGAAGAATGTTCGACGCCATCTAGCCTTGCTAGAATGTACCAGAAGCCAATCGATTCCTAACAATTCTACACAATGTGGTGGCATGCGCATTCACCATGTTTTGTCACATTGCACCCTTCTTAAGGCAATTCGTCCCGAGTTGCCTTCATGTCGGTATCGGCAACTGTCCCCAAACCGGCAGCCTGATGTCCTATGGAAGTAGCAGTCCACTGTCCTCTGGTTCGTCCTCCGGGAAGGATAGCAGCACACCAGGATGTCAATACCGCTTTCTTTGAAGATCACCTCCAGCATGCTTCTCACCACTCGCCAGTCCACTCGGTCATTAGTCATCTTCGGAATTGCCAAATGAGTCAGGTCCTGTGACTGCATCAAGTCACGAAGATGACTGAGGGCTTTCCAGACTTCACTGTAGGTGGTCAGATGTGGGAGCTTCTTCGTCACCAGGTAGAAGAGGTGTCGTGTCCCATTCGTGATTTGGAGCGGCTTCCCTACCTCTGGCTTTTGTCGTCGCAGATGGTCCAATCGTCCAAATTTTCGTTTAAAAGCTGCAGCAAGTCCACTCCTCATACTGAGGTCTTCAGTGACCCAGTGAGCCAACGAGTATTCGGCCGGTGCTTCAAACAAATCCAGCTGCCTCTATTGGACAACGACATTCTGGACTTTCTGGCCATTGGAGTGTAGAGACATGAAAGTTTCCAATGACATGTCTTCCTTGGCTGACCTGATCTGCCTCACTTCAGCGTCCTGATCGTCGTGGTTCCCAGCATACCGAGCTAAACGATTGAAGTGAACAACCCTCGGTTTTCCTCGTGGTGGCTTTCGAATCCTGTAGACGACGTCATTGATTCGCTCCAGAATCTCATACGGGCCCTCCCAAGAACTTTGCAGTTTTGGGGAGAATCCACGTCGCCTCTGTGGGTTGTGAAGCCAAACCAAATCCCCAACCTCGAACCCTCCTTCTTCGGCCTTCACGTCGTACGCCTCCTTCATCCTGTCGCTGGCACTTTGGATGTTTAGTCGGACTCGTAGATGGATATCGTCCATTTTTCTACGAAGATCACTTGCGTAGTCTTCCCCAGCGACATCCTCACCAGGTGGACAGCCAAACTTCAAATCGCAGGGCAGCCGGAGTTCACGACCCATGATGATCTTGGCCGGTGTTTCGCCCGTCGATTCATGAACTGCTGACCTGTACGCCATGAGGAATAGGGAGAGATATTGATCCCAGTCTCTTTGATGGTCAGAGACAACTTTGGCCAAGTGTCGATTGATGGTTCGGTTCATTCGCTCCACCATGCCATCGGATTGTGGGTGCAACGCCGTTGTCCTTGTCTTCTTGATCTTCAAGATATCGCAGACATTCTGGAATAGCGTCGATTCGAAGTTCCTGCCCTGGTCCGGATGCAGCTCCAACGGGACACCGAAACGGCAAAACCATTCCTTAACCAAGACATCGGCAACGGTAGCCGCCTCCTGGTTTGGCAAGGCATACGCTTCAGCCCACTTGCTGAAGTAATCCATGGCGACCAAGATGTATTTATTTCCTTTGTCCGATTCAGGGAACGGTCCAGCCACGTCGATTGCGATCCTTTCAAAGGGGCTTCCCACGTTGTATTGGCGCATAGGAGTTTTTGGCCGTGTCTGGGGGGGTCCGTTACTTGCCGCACATACGGCACATTTTCTGCACCATTCCTTCACATCGGCTTGACAGTTGACCCAGTAAAACCGTTCTCGCAGCTTTCCCAGCGTCTTGGTTACACCCAGATGTCCACCCGTGACGCCATCATGGACCTCTCTCATCACCTCTGCCTGTCTGTTTCCAGGAACAACTAACTGCCTAACTGGAAGATTCTTCCATAGCTCTGGAGGATTCTTCAAATTTATCTTCCAATCTCTTGGACAATTTCTCAACTACCGCGTTGAGATCGGGAATTTCAAATTGGAACGTATCAGGATCCATGCCTTCTTCCATTAAAGCCTCACGAAGCCTTGTTTGTAAATCAGTTTTCTTACCGCTACTATCCAGGTCACGCTCCTCCAGCTCCCTCTTCAACTCGGCGACCTTCAATCCGGTTAAAGACACTAGTTTCGCAGCCATCACAGCGAATATTTATGTCCGTTTCTATAGCACACAATAAATCCCACTTTCGACACCAATGTAACAAGTTTCGCTATAGAAAACACTGTTCAGCTTTAAATAATTTATTTTACAAGTCAGAACTCACTATTCACAAACAAAATCACAGCTTATTTATGTTTTACGATTTATATTTCACGACGTATTCAGAACTGAACTAACTCCTTGAAATGACGGATCTCATTATATACCCTCGCCAGGATTGAGAGAACAATCCAGATATTTTTAGAAAAGCGAAGAATGTTCGACGCCATCTAGCCTTGCTAGAATGTACCAGAAGCCAATCGATTCCTAACAATTCTACACAATGTGGTGGCTTGCGCATTCACCATGTTTTGTCACAATATCTTACCTACTTCCGTGTTTTCAAAATAAATCCATAACGTTAGTTTGGGTTGGTTAGTTTGGGTTAGTTGTTTGGGTTAGTTTGGGTTAGTTTGGGTTAGTTTGGGTTAGTTTGGGTTAGTTTGGGTTAGTTTGGGTTAGTTTGGGTTAGTTTGGGTTAGTTTGGGTTAGTTTGGGTTAGTTTGGGTTAGTTTGGGTTAGTTTGGGTTAGTTTGGGTTAGTTTGGGTTAGTTTGGGTTAGTTTGGGTTAGTTTGGGTTAGTTTCCCGGGTGGGTTTCGCTGGTCCCATACCGGGCGCCTCCTCAGGTGGCGGATAGAGGAATGCCCTTCAGATATGAAGGGTACCGGCATAGCCGGGGCGGACCAAAAAAACCAGCAAGGGGCAGAAGGGGCTCAAAGCCGTTTGCGAAGGCAACCCTTCTAGAGAAGGACACTCGAACAAACCAAACAAAACAAAAAATGAATATGTCGAATTTGGAAAATATAATACCCCAGGAGGGTACCACTACAGGTGGAGAATCCCTCCCTACTAATGTAGGCTGCCCCACGGATTCTGGGGGGGGCACATCATCTTCGATTACCGTCAGCAAGACAGGAGAGAACAGAAGATCTTCGATCACCGTTCTCGACCTAATATGGGACGAGAAGAATAATACGTCGAGAAGCCCAAGCAAAGGGAAAACCGGAACCCCGCTTAGGAAGCCATGGGAATTCCAGAGAAGTAACTCCTCAAACACCGACAACAGCGGGAAGAGGAAAATCGGGGACGCCTCTTTTAAAGCAGAAGTTAGTCCCTACAAGAGAAAAGAGTCCTCAGAGTATTTCGCACTAAAGGAGGCAATAAACATGGTAACCAGACTGGGCGAAAAGCTAAACAAACAAATAGAACAAAACACAAAGAGAGAGATTAAAGAGATCAGCAAACTGATGACGCAGCAGACAAAGGCACTGAACACGACCCACATTAGGTCCTGGCTCGATAAACTCAAATTCGAGAACCTGGAAAAAATGGAGCTGGTGGCAGACACACAGACGAGCCCCCAAAAGGACGAGAAAGGCCAATGCCAGAGGTGCGCTGACAGGGAGGAGCAGGAGATGGTTTCAGTAGCGGAGCCACAGACCGCTGAGGCTCCAGCACCAACAGAAAAGAAGTGCCTGGAGCTGCAGACCAGGGTCCGGGAACTAGAGTCGGAACTGACGAGCATGAGGAGGAAGGTAAGCGCAATGGAGGAAGCCCTAAAGGAAGCAGCGAGCACCATTGATGAGCGGAATCCCACAGCGGGACATGACATGCCCCCACAGGATGGAGAGACAATACTCTGCTCAAGGTGTAAAGGTGAAATTACTACAGAGGCAGACACACAGACCCAAAACATGGGGAAGCCGAAAGGAAAAGACATGGAAACCCAGACCAATCCCTGGCAAAGGACACGTCCAACGATGGTGGACTCACTGGAAAGCGTCGACAGCTATGACAAATGGTGCAAGATAGCGGACGAGCAGTGGTGCGACAGTATCTATAAGAATTCTGAGATCAAGGTGGGAAACCCTCTCGATACAAAAGCAACAACGGTCAAGACTGTTATCACTGAGGAAACGGATCCCCAGATGAACGAAAGCATACAGAGGCAGTTTGCAAATAGGTTCCCGGAACTGGCAGCAACAGATGAGGAATTCACAGTTATCGAACAAAGAACCACCTTCAAGCATGACAATAGCACGCGGACACAGAAAGTCGTGAAGATCAGAGGTGGTGGAGAAGAGAGAGGCATATGGGAAGGCCTGAGAAAACTCAGGGACGAGACAGCAGAGGATGAGTGGGTTACCCTGCACCACACAAGGAATATCACACCTCATAGAATGAGAAAAATGGCGGAGGCAGTATTCCAACGGACGACAACAAAGGTAATGGTGTACACTACAAATAGCGCACTAAATAGAACTCAAGGGAAAACTCCTGAGAGAAGCCCCAAGACCAGGGATACGCACGCCATAGTGGTGGAAAGTAAGGGACAAACATATGCCAGCCTACTGGACGGAGTGAAGAGAAAGATCAAGGACTCTAAAGCAAACAGTATAATCCGGACAATCAGAAAGTCGAAAGATGGACACCTACTAATCGTCGTTGACAAAGACAGGGAAGCCACGGCTGAGCTGGAAGGCCTCATCAAGGCTGGGGGTGAAATCAAAACCAGGATTAGTGGCACGACAACGGCCAAGAAGGACGTGGTGTACATCAAGGGGATGGACGCCACCAATACAAAGGATGAGGTCATCAAGGCCATCAAAGAGAGAATAGGTCAAGCTGAGGATGAGTGTTACAACGTGGGGGAGCTAAGACCCAATTTTGGTGATACGCAGGCAGCAACTATAACAGTTGATAGAAAACTGACGAGCAGACTAATGACAGACAGACATATCAGAGTAGGAATGGTGAGGTGTGTCCTCTATGAAAAAATAGAAGTCACGAGATGCCCAAGATGCTGGACATACGAAAATGATCATGATTTCCAGAAATGTGATGGGAAGCTCAAGATGTCCTGCTATAGATGTGGGAAGGTTGGGCATGCGGCCAAGGCGTGCGAGGAACAGGAGGAGTACTGCCCAGTATGTGATGTCAGAGGTCACAGGGCGGGATCAGGGAGATGCGACAAATACAGAAGGGCCATAGCAGGAGGAAGAAGGCTATCTAGGATCACCTCCAAAGATACCTCTAGGGTTACAGGACGACTAGGCACCCAACAAAAAAATAATGCTTAAAATACTTCAAATTAATGCGGACCGGTCTCTCGCGGCACACGATATAGCACATCAAGTGGCCAATGAAGAACAGGTCGACGTAATTGTCGCGAGCGAACCAAATAAAAAACTAGTGACCAAGAATACTAAGTGGATAACAGACAACTTGAAGAATGTGGCAATTTACGTAAGGAAGAGGAACGTAGCGGGGGAGGTGATAGCCAGAAAGGACGGTGTAGTAGGAATAAGAGTGGGAGAGAAAAGGATTTTTGGATGCTATATCTCACCCAACATAAGCATAGGCCAATACCAGGGATTCCTGGAAACAATGGTGAACACCATAACCACGAGGACAGGAACCATTGTAATGGGGGACTTCAATGCCAAGGCATTGGAGTGGGGCTCCCCGGTTGAAGACCGGAGAGGCACGATGTTAGTCGAGACGGCGGAACAACTACAATTGGTAACACTGAACACTAGAGGTCGACCCACCTTCGAATGCGCGAGAGGAACATCATATATAGACGTCACATTTGCTACAAACGACCTGGCCAAGACTTGCAAGAGATGGGTATTGTTAGAAAACGAGCCCCTCACTCCACACAAACATATATTGATAGAATGGATGGAAAAAACAAAGAACGTACAAATGAAAGAGAAGCCGCACCTGGATCAGGCAAAAATGGTAAAGGCCTTGGAGCACGAACTCTGTGGACGAACACAACTGTCAGCAGAAGACTTAAACACATCTCTGCAGGCGGCCTTCCGGCGAGCTAGGGGCAGAGGGACGGGAGTGTCGACCAAAGATCAGTACTGGTGGAACGAAGAAATCAGTGCAATGAGAAACAAATGCATTGTGGCGAGGAGAAGATATCAGCGCTGTCGAACTAAGACAGGGATGACACCTGAGGATGCTGCAGCTTTGTGGGACAGGTACAAACAGAGAAGAAAGAAACTCAGAAAAGCGATCAACATAGGTAAACGTAACGCATGGAACGAGCTATGCGAGAAGCTAAACAATGACATATGGGGGACTGCTTACCAGATCGTCGCCAAACATATAAACTCAAACGTTTCCCCCTTTGCACTGGAAGACCAACTCAAACAGAGGGCGATGGAGGAACTGTTCCCAATACGAAGCGAAAGTCTTCCAACAAACGCTCCGCAACTAACGAACATCCCGGAGATCACACTTGAGGAACTGCACACGGCGGCCAAAACCCTTAAAACAAAAAAAGCCCCAGGCCCAGACGGCATCCCTATTGAGGCAGTGAAGATACTCGTGGGCACAAAACCGGAAATAGTGAGAACAACGCTGAATAACTTGCTGCAACAACAATGTTTCCCGGAGAAATGGAAGGTAGCCAAACTGATTTTGATACCGAAGCCAGGGAAACCAGTGGATCAGCCGTCATCACTGAGACCGCTATGTCTGATCAACTCTATGGCTAAACTGTACGAGCAAATCGTCAAGAACAGACTGGAGGAGGAGATTAGCAGGACCGGAGGTCTATCAAAAAACCAGTACGGCTTCACAAAGGGAAAATCCACAATAGACGCCCTGGAGGAGGTCTTTAGACAAACTAGTAATGACACGGGAAGAAAGGAATGGTGTGTTCTAGTCACCTTGGACGTTAAGAACGCCTTTAACACGGCATCCTGGGCCGCCATACTAAGGAGTCTGAAGGAAAGAGGAACCCAGAAATACCTTATTAACATAATAAGGGACTACCTGACAGGCAGAATGGTCTGCACAGGCCGATTAAAAAGGGAAATGACAGCTGGGGTACCTCAAGGCTCCATTCTGGGACCAATACTGTGGAATGTGGCATATGACCCGGTGCTGAACCTAGCAGTTCCGGAAGGTTGCTACATGGTGGCATACGCAGATGACCTGGCTCTGGTGGTCAAGGATGACGAGGTCCCGGGACTGATAGGGAAGGTGCGAAAGGCCTACGAAATAGTGAATGAATGGATGGTGGAGAACAATCTCCAAATGGTCCCCGAGAAAACGGAGGCGGTTGTCATGCAGGGCAGAAGGGACAAGAGAGCAGTGATATTGGAGCTGGGATCAGTGAAGATGAGACCGGCAAAAGCAGTAAGGTATTTGGGAGTACTCATAGGTGAAGAGCGATACCATTCGCGACACGTGATTGAGGCCTGCAACAAGGCAACGGAAAAAGCGGGGGCATTGGCGAAAATAATGCCAAACACCAGGGGCCCGAGCACGAAAAAGCGCCTACTCCTGTATGGAGTGATTCAATCCATCTTATTGTACGCGGCGCCGATATGGGGGATGATGGTAAAGATAAAAAAGTATAAGGACCTTCTGGAGAGAACACAGAGGAAGGCACTGCTACGGGTAGTGTGCGGGTTCAGGACTGCCTCAACGGAGGCAATACAGGTGATTGCGGGGATACCGCCAATTGACCTCCTAATAGAGGAGAGAACCAATATGTGGGAGCGAAAAATAACGCATAAGGAAGCCAGAAGTGAAACGATGGAGAGATGGCAGGAGAGATGGCATAAACTGGAGAACAAGGCACAATGGACAAAGAAGATCATACCTAACATCGAAGCGTGGACAAATTGTGAACACAGACAGACGGACTATTTCTTAACACAAGCACTAACAGGACACGGCTCTTTCAGACAATACTTAAACCGTATAAAAAAGACAGACGATGACAAATGCATCTACTGTGGGAGGATGGACACTCCAAGCCACACGCTTTTCCATTGTGAAAGGTGGAGTGAAATGAGAACCGTGGAAATGAGAGAGGAAAACTTCATACAGCTCATGCTCAGAAGCGAGGAAGACTGGAGCAGGATCCTGAATTGCGTACGAGACATCATGAAGACAAAACAACAAGAGGAGACATGAGTGGAATGGCGTTGCCTGGAGAAGTATGTCGTTTTGATGGTTCCACCAGGCAACAGTGGCCAAAAAGAGAGGAAGTGGGATGGTCACAACACCACCACTGGGTTTACACGGTCGGCAAGTGCCAACCCGTGTCGCTTTGGGAGAAACTCCCTGCCCCAGAGTGTCTTGCGATGCTCAGAACGAGCGGAGGAAGATTTGCCCTGAACCTCTCAAAAAAAAAAAAAAAAAAAAGTTTGGGTTAGTTTGGGTTAGTTTGGGTTAGTTTGGGTTAGTTTGGGTTAGTTTGGGTTAGTTTGGGTTAGTTTGGGTTAGTTTGGGTTAGTTTGGGTTAGTTTGGGTTAGTTTGGGTTAGTTTGGGTTAGTTTGGGTTAGTTTGGGTTAGTTTGGGTTAGTTTGGGTTAGTTTGGGTTAGTTTGGGTTAGTTTGGGTTAGTTTGGGTTAGTTTGGGTTAGTTTGGGTTAGTTTGGGTTAGTTTGGGTTAGTTTGGGTTAGTTTGGGTTAGTTTGGGTTAGTTTGGGTTAGTTTGGGTTAGTTTGGGTTAGTTTGGGTTAGTTTGGGTTAGTTTGGGTTAGTTTGGGTTAGTTTGGGTTAGTTTGGGTTAGTTTGGGTTAGTTTGGGTTAGTTTGGGTTAGTTTGGGTTAGTTTGGGTTAGTTTGGGTTGGGGCCGGGGAAGCAGGTGATGTTCCTAATCAGCGTAAAGCCGAGCGGGAACTGAGCCTGTTTCCAGGGGTTGCTTTACAGGTCTGGCACGGAGAGTTTTCTGAACATTGCACCTCCATCGACTGTAAACACCCAAGACCGCAGAGTACTCTCAATAAGAAGTGGGAGTATGTAGCCTATGACTGCATCCTTCTCGTGGTGGCCCTGTTGCAACTAAACTCTGCGGATCTAGACTGGAAAGTCGATAAACATTCCTCGTGCTTACGCTGGTAGGCATGAGTACTCTGGAGACTCGTACAATCCCAGTATGAGACCTCCTCCTAGCCCTGAATCTCCTTCACACTATCCACTTCGATGGCTATTAGGTTACCCGAGGGCTCGAAGCATCCTAGTTTTTCCAATTCCTACAGAGAGAAAAAAAAAAAAAAAAAAAAAAAAAAAAAAAAAAAAAAAAAAAAACGATGACGACTATGGCAATGAACAAGGATCATGAACAGGGGCAGCCCCCCAAAACAGAAACATGAACGGACAAGACAAAACAGCATCTACGTTTACGGTGCAGGGGAGGGATACCCCAGTACCGGTCGGGACACCTGGTGGACGTGCAGGCCAGACCCGACCGTCAGCAAACGACTGTACAGCACCTCTGGCAGGGAACCAGGCCGGGGCGCAGGAATCAGATACTGGAACCAAGGAAATAATTACACCTCGGAGAAGAGACACGAGTGTAGACCCATTCGAGAGGCGAAGCTCTATAGCAAGAACCCCTCCAGGAACTCCAGAACTCGCTATTACACTAGAGGATTCACCGACTCCTGAACAAAAGACCAAACGAAAAAAAAAAACCACCGAGCCACTGAACAAACCGGAGGTGATGGGATACCTGCAAGAAGGCGAGCTGAATAGCCTGATAAACAAAGTAATACAGAAAACTAATGCTGCACAGAGCATAGTGAAGGCGAACTCGAATACTAAGGTTGAACTCAAAAGAGTAATAGAGGAACTACTCTACCTGGCAAAGCAACTAGGCAAGACATCAAGGAAATATGAACCAGATGTGCGAACGAACGACGCACGCACACAGACAAGCTCGACAACTCTCAAAACCACGGCAGTACAAACAGATGATATAGAGCTAAAAACCTATAACACAATAGAAGTACAAACGGAACAAGGAGAAATAGTGAACGCAGAAGAACAAGCTAAAAACTACATCCAAGAAAAAATTAATTCTGGAAGACCAGAAGACTTCAAGAATACCATCACTCTACAATGGCCGAAAGGAATCTTCACTAGAGTATATAAATACGAAAACGACCCCCTGAAAGGCATGAAGGAAAACGATATTGTGCTAATAGTAGGGAAAGAAGACTGGAACCTGAAGGGTAGTTTAAATAAGTACCTTAGCACTCGTTTTAGCGGTATAGAAATGTTGATGGAGAAAGGTCTGGAAAATGGAGAAACTACATTTACAATCAACACTAGTGAGATACCTAATAGCAGCGGAACAACAGATAGAAAACGACAATATCTATATTGTCTAGCGATGCTAAACGACTCTGGAGAAATAGACCAAGAGGCGGCATATGATAGTCTCTCAAAGCTTAGAGACCTTCTTGAGAAAGAACAAAGGGACAGTATATTAATGCAAGACATGGGAAAGGACACGTCCTTACTCAAAAAGATGATGGAGTTCATATTCCACAAGACAAAAATAAATATACATATCAGCACTCAGAGTAGGACACAACAACCAAAAGGCACAAACCATGAAGCTATAATCATTAAGTCTGCAGATCTAACATACGCAGAACTTCTCAAATCAGTAAGACAGGAAGTCAGTCCACAAAACCTCGGCGTAGATGTTGGCGGGGTGAGACAAACAAGAAATGGAGACCTTCTCATAACAGTAAAAGGAGGAAGAGAAAAAGCGGAATGTCTGAAGGAGGCGATCGTTAGTAGAGTGAAGGGCACAGAGGGCGTGGCGAAGACATCATCTAGGATCCTACATCTAAGAAATTTAGACGCACTTACGACCCAAAAAGAAATTATGGAAGCGATTCCCCGAGAGACCAATATCTCACAAAGTAACTTTAGAATTACTTCAATAAGGAAGGGATGGCGAAACACTCAAAACGCAACGGTGATAATGAACTCGTCCGACGCTAATAAACTTATAAAAATTGGAAAACTTAAAATAGGCTGGGCTATCTGCACCGTTGAAGAAAGAATCGAAGACCAAAAATGCTTTAAATGCTGGCGGACGGGACATTCTAGCTCTGGCTGCCAAGGACCCGACAGGATAAACCTGTGTTTGAACTGTGGGAAAGAAGGGCACAAAGTTAGGGACTGTAAGGAAACGCCCGCCTGCTTAGATTGTAAGGGCACCGGTCATAGAACTGGTGCTAGAGAATGCCCCGATTGGCGGCAAAGACGGTCCCAACCAAAACAAAAATGAACTCCACACCTAACACGTCGATCAAGATACTCCAGATAAACCTCAACAGATCCTATGCAGCCCATGACCTACTTAGTGTCGCAGCCAAAGAGATGAATATAGACATCCTCGCGACCTCAGAGCCCAATATTCAAGTAGTGAAAAAACCAGGATGGACGACCGATAATGAGTCAAACGCAGCTTTAAGTCTAGTCAACGCAGACATTCCGTGCCATAGGAAAGGAGCGGGCCGTAATTTTGTCTGGATGGAAATGGAACACTTCATAATACTTAGCTGCTATCTCTCGCCTAGCCTATCACAGGAAGAGGTAGCACAAACACTAGAGGATATTGGGCAATACCTGGATAGCGTCCATAAAGACGCTGTTCTAACTGGAGACTTCAATGGATGGGCGCCAGAATGGGGAATGCCCACTGCAAACAACAGAGGCATATTGATCATGGAATGGATCGCTACCAGAAACCTCATGGTCGAAAACAAAGGAACATCTCCAACATTTGTGCGAGGAGTATCAAAAACAATTCCCGATCTCACCATCTCTAAAGATAAAAGAAACATCGAAATAAATAACTGGAGAACTCTGGAGTGCGAAACCATGAGCGACCATAACTACATCAGTTTTGAGATTCAGTTAAGGGACAAAAGCGGACAGTACCAAAAGAGCGAACCAACCGGCTGGAATACCAAAAAGCTAGACCCTGTGAAATTGGAAAGAGCCATCAGAAATATCAAAAGCAGGGGAAACCTGACAACGGCTGAACAACTAAACCGCGTTCTTACAGAGCTGTGTCAGGCCTCGATGCCGGAAAGAAATAACCCAAAAGGCAACAGAAAGCCCGCCTATTGGTGGACAGAAGAAATAGCGAACCTCAGGAAAACATGCCACGCGCTAAGGAGACAACTTACCAGAAGTAATAGGGGAAAATCTAGGGATAACGCTGAAAACCGAGACCAGTATACTCAGAGTAAAAAAGCACTAAGACTGGCAATAAACAAACAAAAAAAGGACTGTTGGAAACAACTCTGTGATGACATCGATAATAACCCCTGGGGCCAAGGATATAAAATTGCAATGTCCAGACTCAAACTAAGGGGCGAAAGACGGGCACTAACAATGCAGAACGTTATAGAAACAGCAAATGTCTTATTTCCGAGCAGAGACCGAATTGTCTGGCAACCCCCACAAAACGATGTTGAACTTATTCCCAACTTTTCGACAGCGGAGATCGTGGCGGCCGGCCACAAGCTGAAGCCGAGAAAAGCCCCAGGACCAGACAAAGTCCCTGCGGAGATAATCAAATTCACTACACACACAACACCAGAGCTGTTTCAAACTGTACTCAACGAAATTCTAAATAGCGGCGAGTTTCCTCCTACTTGGAAAAAAGCCAAATTAGCACTTATCGAAAAACCTAAAAAAGATCCTACTGAACCAGTAAAATATAGACCTATCTGCTTGCTGAATACCATAAGTAAACTGTTGGAACACCTGCTGCTCAATAGGCTCGAAGATGAGCTGAACCTCAGCGAAACACTATCGTCCAGACAATTCGGGTTTCGCCGTAGGAGATCCACCGTGAAAGCCGTGAAAGAAGCCCTGAAAATCGCTGAAGCGGCTATACACAAAAAAAGTATAAGGCACAGGAGAATAGGCGCCCTTGTCACCCTGGACATCAAAAATGCCTTCAACTCGGCACCCTGGGACAAAATAGTGGGAGAAATCGAAAGAAGACATGCCCCAGAGTACTTACTGAAACTAATCCAGAGCTACCTCTCAGACAGAATAATAATACTAGAGGCTGAAGACTATAGGGAAGAAATGAAGATGACATGCGGAGTACCCCAAGGATCTGTCCTTGGGCCTACTCTATGGAACATACTCTATGATGGAATTCTCAATCTAACTTTACCTGACGATGTTACGTTAGTAGGCTACGCAGATGATATCGCTATGGTAATATTGGGAAGAGACATCGAACACATTCAACTGAAAATAGATGCTGCCATGACGCAAATCGAGGAATGGCTGAGCGACAACAGCCTGGAACTAGCGGTTGAAAAGACCGAAGCAGTGTTACTAACATCAAAGAAGAGGGTACCCCGGCCAACTTTCAACATACTGGGAAAGGATATTCCGACGAAAACGGAATTGAAATACCTAGGAGTCTGGGTGGACAGTAAACTTACGTTTGCAACCCACATACAGAAAACAGCCGCAAGAGCCAGCAGCAGTATAATGGCCTTGAGCAGACTGATGCCAAACGTAAGAGGCCCTCAACCATCAAAAAGAAGAACTCTTTTTTCAGTTGCGAAATCAATTATGCTATACGCAAGCCCGGTGTGGGCAAACTCAATGAAAATAAAAAGGAACCGAAAACTATACGAACGTATTCAAAGGCAAGCTGCAATACGCATATGTAGCGCACATCGTACAGCATCAACAGAAGCCCTACTAGTCCTGGCCGAAATACCGCCACTAGACATAGAAATAAAAGAGCTATCACACTTATCTCAACTGGAAGGCGCAGAAAGGAAGATAGCACGAGAAGAGGCAAGAGGGAGGATAAGACAACTATGGCAGGAGAGGTGGAGAACAGGCAGAAAAGGAAGATGGACGGCGAGGTTAATTCCGAACATAAGCACTTGGCTAGACAGAAAACACGGCGAAATTAATTTTCATCTCACACAATTTCTAACAGGACATGGATGTTTCAGGGAATATACCTTCGACATTGGCAAGAGCATGGACGACGAGTGTATTTACTGTGGAGAGAGAGACTCTGCAGAACATACATTCTTCTTCTGCCCAAAGTGGACAGAGCTTAGGCGGACATGTCAACAGGAACTCAGCGTGAGACTCAGCCCCGAAAACATTATTGCGGAGATGACCAGTGACTACGAAAAGTGGAGAGAAATCAATAAGATGATCGAAATGGTCATGCGTGTGAAAATCGAGGACGAAAAGGACCTAGAAGAAACTGGTAATACTTATTATTAGAACCTGCGAAGACACGCCATCCACACCGAAGTAATGCGAAAGCGGTTCCAGTGTGAGTGGTTGTACTACGAGGGGGTTTTTTAGTCGGTAGGCGGTGTCCGGCACCGAATCCGACACTACCCGGTCGCTAGACCATCAGACCGGGTGTCTTTAGAAGATTTTCCCCCCTCGCAAAAAAAAAAAAAAAAAAAAAAAGGGTTAGTTTGGGTTAGTTTGGGTTAGTTTGGGTTAGTTTGGGTTAGTTTGGGTTAGTTTGGGTTAGTTTGGGTTAGTTTGGGTTAGTTTCCCGTGCGGGGATGCCAGTCCCCCATCGGGCGCCTCCCCAGGTGGCGGATAGGGGAACGCCCTCCAGATATGGAGGGTACCGGAAGAATTCCGGGGTGGACCAAAACTGGCTAGAGACGGACACTCGAAGAAAACCACACAACGGTTATGACAATGGATCACGAGAAGGAAGTTAAGTTTACGGCGCAGGGGAGGGATACCCCAGTGCGGGTTGGGGATGAGAGTGAGCGAGCAGGCTCCCCCCGGCTGCTTACAAGCGACTGCAAAGGATCGAGTGGAGAAGCTATGGCACAGGTGCCAAACGTCATTGTGATCGAGTGGAATGAAGATCAAAAAAGGTCGGTAAACAAGAATGAGAGTGAGGAAAGTGCCAAAGACAAGGGAAGAAAGACTAGTTTTGGTTTTCGGCATCAAAGGTGCAACTCGGCTACCACAACGGCGACTGGTATAACGGCGGAGAAACGCGGGCGAGAGTCCCTCCAACGGGATGAGAGGTTATACAAAAAGAGGGAATCACCGGAGTGCTTCGCACTGAGGGAGGCCATAAACATGGTCACCAAGCTAGGGGCAGATTTGAGCAAACAAATTGAACAGAATACAAAAAGAGAAGTTAAGGAGATCAACAAGATAATGGCAGTCCAGTTGAAGGCTCTCAATTCATCCATGATCAAGAAATGGCTCGAAGAACATAGGTATGAGCCTATGGAAAGGATGTTCATTGAGACCCCAGTGCAGACGACGCTGACTATCCCACCAAAGGCCCAGATGGCAGAACAACCACAAGAGAAACCTAAGGCACCTACGGAGGAACCACTGCGCATGGACACTCAGCTCTGCGCAAACCAGGTGGCAGAACAACCACAAGAGAAGCCTAAGGCACCGATGGAGGAACCCCTGCGCATGGACACTCAGCTCTGTGCAAAGTGCAAGGGACAAATAACAGAAACAAAGGAGGCGCAGAACCAGACGAGTGCATGGCAGGAGGCAAGACCCAAACCAGACACGATAGAGAGCATCAAGGGGGGTGAAGAGTATGAAGATTGGCTGGTGATAGCGGACAAAAGGTGGAGCGAGAACGTCTTCACAAACTCGAAGGTAAAAGTTGGAAACCCGCTTGAAACAGCAACGGACTCAATGGTTAAGACGGTAATAACAGAAGAGAACGACCCAGGAATGGAAGAGAGCATACAGAGGCTGTTTGCTAGTCGATACCCTGGGCTGGCAACAGCCACAGAAGATTTCGTTGTTATCGAACAGCAAACTAAAATGAAATATAGCAACGCTTCTACGTCACAGAAGATAATCAAGATCAGGGGCGGAGAGGAAAAAAAAGTCTGGGAGGGCTTGATCCGGCTCAAGAAGGAGACAGAAAATGATAATTTTGTGACACTCCATCATACAAAGAATATATCGCCTCATAGAATGCGAAAAATGGCCGAAAAAATCTTCCATGGCACGAATACCATCGCGGTTATCTGTACGACGAGCGCTACACTGGATAGGCAACCCGGCGTACAGACGCCTCCCAGAGAGAGGAATACCCAAGTCATTGTGGTGGAGCATGGTGGACAGTCATACGCTCAACTCCTGGGGGGAATCAAGAAGAAGATTGAAAACACAGCAGCGGCAAAATCGATCAGAACAATCAGGAAATCCAAAGAAGGCAACCTGCTCATTGTAACGGAGAAAAATAAGGAGGACGTGGAAGAACTAGAGAAATTGATAAGGACCGGAACGGAAAATAGAGTACGAACAAGTGGAACCAACAAAAAAGAAGTGGTATACATCAAAGGGATGGATGCCATCTGCACAAAGGAAGAGGTCAACCACGCAATCAGGGGTAGACTGGGACAGGTAGCTTACGAACTAGGGGAGCTAAGACCAAACTTCGGGGATACTCAAGCAGCGACGATCACGATAGATAGAGACCGAGTAAAAGAACTGACGTCTGATAGGTTCATCAGAGTAGGCCCGGTGAGGTGTGAGATCTACAAAAGAGTGGAAATCAAGAGATGCCCGAAGTGCTGGTCGCACGATACGAGCCACAACTGGCGAGCGTGCGACAAGAAATTGGAAGGTGCGTGCTTCAACTGTGGTAAGCCTGGTCATGCGGTCAAGGACTGTAAGCAAGAGGCCTTCTGCCCAGTGTGTGAGGAGGCAGGCCACAGGTCAGGCACAGGAAGGTGCAGGAAATATAGATCCGAGCTTCTCAAAAGAAGGACCAGTAGGACAACATCGATGGCGTACACCGGAGGGCAACAGCCCACAGAATAACAGAACGGAACTAAGCCTAAAGATATTGCAGGTAAACGCAAATCGCAGCGCGCATGTCCATGACGTGGCGTTCGCTTATGCCGTGAAAAATAAATGTGATTTTGTAAATATCAGCGAACCCAACAAAAAGAGATGCTCACCAGGGAGGAACCGGTACTATAATGAAGGAAAAAATGCCCTGATCGTCAATATGGTGCCCAGAGTAAACAAAGTGGACCACTACTCAACCTGCAAGAACCACGTCACCATCGGTTTCGGAGACACCTCCATCATCAGCGCCTATGTTTCACCAAACTGCGGATTTCCCGCCTTCTGCAAAGCGATGGACGAGTTGGACAGGGAGATTAAGTCGCGCAGGGCTTCTGGAACAAGAAGACTCGTCATAACGGGGGACTTTAATGCCAAGCACAGGCTATGGGGCGGCTCTGTGACGGATAAGAGAGGCATCGAAATGATGGAGACGATCGAAGCCAACAACTTGACATGTCTGAACGATGGACTAAAGCCAACCCTCGTCAGACATAACGGGACGTCTTACATCGACCTAACGTTAGTAGACGAGGAGACACGCAAGACCACGAGGAGCTGGAAAGTCCTAGATGACCCGGATGTTACGGAGCACCGCTTCATCCTGCTCAACCTAGGCCAAGGAAGAGGCTCAACTAAGAAGTACCGCATCAGAGGGGAAACAGACTTAGCAGCCCTGAAGGAACATTTCGGACGCGCAGCAGAAAGATCAGACCTTATCACAGCAAGGGGTATGACAAGCGCGATTAGAAAAGCGTACGAGACCAGCACTCCCATGATCAAGGGAACCGGAGACTACCGTCCTCCATACTGGTGGACCCAGGAGATCCAGGCACTGATGGTGGGAGTAAGGAAATTGAGGAGGGCTTACCAACGCGCCAGAACCCCCCAGGAGAGGAACTGCAAAATCGACACATACAAGCAGGCTAAACGCGAACTAAGAGGTGTGATAAGTAGGGAAAAGGCAAAACAGTGGAGAAAATTATGCGAGGAACTGAATGAGGACATCCACGGAGACGGGTACCGTATTGTGAAGACCAAGCTAAACTGTAAAGGCCCAAATCTAGAGATCACAGAGGAGGAAAAGGACATCTGGTTTGAGACCCTGTTCATACACACTCCAGCGGACGACGACCAAAACCAAATAACGGACATGGAAATTCCGCCGATGCAGGACTTCAGCGAGGAAGAACTCCAGAAAGCGGCTGCAAGGATCAAACCCAGGAAGTCCCCAGGACCGGACAGAATACCTGGGAAGATAGTCAAGGAACTATTGACACAATACCCGGACGTTTTTATCAGATTTTACAGCGGCTTGCTGCGGAGGGGAGATTTCCCTGAGGAGTGGAAGAAGACGAAACTGGTTCTGATCCCGAAACCGAGGAAGTCCCCACAGGACACGATGAAACCTAGGCCCATATGCTTGCTGGACGAACTGGGGAAAGTCTACGAAAGCATGTTAAATAATAGGCTTCTGGCAGAAATGGGGGGTTTCCACAGCAACCAGTTTGGTTTTGCGAAGGGAAAATCCACAACTCATGCTCTGGCACTGATCCGAAACCTGGTAAACTGTCGAGCCGGTGGGTGGCACGCCTTGGTACTCTTAGATATAGAAAACGCATTCAACTCAGCATCGTGGAAAATCATCACACAGAATCTGACGCGGTCCAGTGCCAGCCCCGGCCTGGTCAAGATAATAGGGTCATACCTGAGCAACAGGATAACAACAGTGAGAAGAGGGGTGGAACGACACACATACGGTGGGGTCCCCCAGGGCTCAGTCTTGGGCCCCACCTTATGGAATGTGTTGTATGACGGTCTGCTGAATCTGGAGATGCCGGAGGGAGTACATCTTGTATGTTACGCGGACGATCTTGCTGTCCTCACATTGGCGGACACGGAGACACAAATGACATCACTTATGAACGAGGCCTTGGAGAGAGTTAGCAACTGGATGAGGAGGAACAACCTGAGGCTAGCAGAAGGGAAGACGGAGGCTATACTCCTCAGTTATAAATGGAAGATCCAACACATTCGTTTCGACCTCAATGGGACAAGTATCACACCTAGTAAGAAAGTAAAATACTTGGGCTTCACGCTGGACAGGGGGCTGGTGATGGTCGACCACATCAGGAGCGCGTGCGAGAAAGCGTCCAAAACGATGAAGGCTTTAGGAATCCTTCTGCCAAATGTTGGAGGCCCAAAAGCGGGCAAGAGACGAGCACTGGCGCTGACGACGCAATCAGTCATTCTGTATGGGGCGCCCATGTGGACGGCAGCGGCAGAAGTGTTTGATATTGCTAAGAGAACACTGGAAAAGACGGAAAGGGTCATGGCTCTGAAGGTTTGCTCAGCCTACCGGACGGTGTCAACCGACGCAGCCCTGGTGATCTCGGGCCTGCTACCGTTGCACTTACTCGCGCAGGAGCGGGCGAAGCTTTTCGCGGCTGGACAGGCTACTCCGGAGAGAAGGAAGGAGGAAAGAGAAAATACAATCCAAGCCTGGCAGATAATCTGGGACAGATCTCAAAAGGGTAGATGGACGTACACTCTGATAAGTGACATCAAAAAATGGACTGAGAGAAAAAGCGGGGAAGTCAATTACTACCTGACACAAATCCTCTCGGGGCATGGCGAGTTCGCGACCTACCTGAAAAGGATCGGCAAGCTGGAAGATGCCACTTGCGACCATTGCGGGGAAGCGGAGGACACGGCCGAACATACCGTTTTCCATTGTCGTAGCTGGGAACAAGAGAGAAAGGAACTGGAAGCAAAGCTTGGAAATAAACTGCAGGTGGCCACTCTGATTCAGAGTATGCTCACGTCCAGGGACAACTACGAACACGTTGCACAGTTTACGGAGGCTATCCTGAAAACAAAGGAAAAGACAAGAAGGGAGAGACAGAACAGACCAGCATAGTCACCAAGAGAAAAAATTGGAAACCACAAGACCACACCGGCAATCGTCTGCGGAGATGACTCTCTAGTCGGGTCCAGACGTTTGTGGCTGGAAAGGAACACGGAGGAGTTTTAGTGGGTAGGGAATGTTCGAGTCCCACACTCCTTGGGTGCCCTAGCAGCGTCCCAAGGTACTGGAGTGCTGTGAAAGCGTCCCAGGTAAAGAGTGCGTAAATGCGTTCTCCTTCGTGCCACAAAAAAAAAAAAAAAAAAAAAAAAAAAGTTTGGGTTAGTTTGGGTTAGTTTGGGTTAGTTTGGGTTAGTTTGGGTTAGTTTGGGTTAGTTTGGGTTAGTTTG